>JABJVR010000035.1:6243005-6285483 GCA_025773905.1 Chitala chitala
AACATAACTTCTCACAAAGTGCGTTCTTTTACTAACGTGCCGCCAACAACACCCCCAGTGAAACAACATAATAAAAAAAAAAAAAAAAAAAAAAAAAAAGCATTTCATACTCTTCTCACTTTATTTTTGCCTGCTATGAAATAGGCTTCAGGTTATTCATTTAAGTAGCTCTGGTTTAATAACTACAATCAGCAATGATTACTTTGAAAGCACCATTTATTCACGTGCTGTGAATATAATGTTGAACTTAAAACAGTACTCTGCAGTTGTGAAATTCAAACACATTTGGGGACAGAGCGCAATTAGCCCTTGGGTCACCCTGTCTTTGGTTTCCGCCTCAGTAGCTGCGTAGTAACTTTTGAATTGTTTTGCTGCACCTTCCATCACAAGACACCTTTTTCTGTTTGTAAGGTGCTATTATTTGTAATGAAGTGGCACGCACATTTCTGTCTGTGTCCCTGCTGTCTTTGCATTGCTTATGAAGGCCATTAAGCTGAACACAGTTCCTCTCCAATATTGTTGATTAAGTATTTATTAAAACAGGGGAAATAAAAATACACGTAACACTATTGAATATTATAAGCTTTTTTAAAACAGTTCAAAATGACGTCAAACCTTTGCCAAACTCAGAACTTTTTATGAGATGTAGGTAAAACATGAGTTCAAAACAAACACAACAATGGCAGTACTGAAAGTAGGACACCGGATGTTAGCTGACTTACCAGGTGAACTAATATCAAGGCGGCCAACTTTTACAAAAACGTCGGAGTGAGATTTAGGGAGATGTGGTGTCCGACGGGGGGGGTTGTTTGGGGCTATGGTTAGATCAGAATCGATTTCCAGCGTGAGAAATCGGAGATATGGCGTGAGAGCGTGTGAATACAGCCAAATGCGTGTGTCTCGCGCACAATGCGTGAGAGTTGGCAGCTCTGATTTAATATATAGCTGACATTAGTAAATGCTGGTAAGGACGTCCTTATGTATACATCATTTATACTATGCTCCAGCCACACTGTGTTGTGATAAAAATTGTAAATTTCACCTCTGTGATACTGCTATACCAGTTCCTAAGAACTGTGCTCAGATGTGGACCACCAGTGTGACCCTGCTATTCTCTTCACTATACCGTTCCTCTCAGTACAACTTTCATGGCGTCTAATGTGGTTATAAAGTACTGTTTGTGAGAGTGTCGTTACTCAAGTTGACATTTCCACGCCAAGCTACCAATGCTAAATCGTCAATAACAACCATAGCTCAACGTCAGAGTGTTTTGGGTGACCTTATATTATTTGTAAGATGTTGGTATTTTTTTTTTGTAAAACTGTCACTGTGAACGCTGTCACAATTTATTTTATTTTATTGTATTTATTTATTTATTTATTGATAATTCAGGAAAAAAAAAAAAACGTTTCTCATCGATTTGTACACGTTACAGTGACTGCTTAGGGGCGTTAATGCTCCAATACTACCATCTAGTGGACGTTTAAGAGAACAATTAGCACAGTCTATCCTACGTGAGGCCAAGAGATGTTTTAGGTTACAGTTTAGAACAATCAATTCACTATGAGATTTTCAAACTATATAAGCTACCAGATGGAATAACAAATAAAATAAAGGACTGTCTCGTATCGTGTAACAAAGGATAGTGTTAAGACCCTTATAAATACAGTATCTTTACAGGTTAATCTCGCAATTTCATACATTTTACACTATAATAATTTTGACTGTTCACAAGGATCTTTTGGCACAGTTGTTCTCATAATTATTTTGGCATTCACTAATTCTGAATTATAAGTAAAATGTAATTTTGTTTGGGCTGAGAATTTTCAGTTTAAATGAAATGTTAATTACCAATTAATTTAAAAGAAATTGACAGGGTTTTAGCAAAATACTGGATAATAAAATTAACATTAATACATGAATATAATTATTATTGACACAGAATTCTGTGTTTGTATGGGTAGGAGATGGTGTTCATATATTATGTATATATATGTGTGTGTGTGTGTGCGTGTGTGTGTGTAGCAGGCCTTTGAGAGAGCATTAGCTGGAGTTTATGTACCACAAGCATGACAGATTACCATGCAGTGCAACTCTATGTGTGCTTCCTGTCATCTACTGATGCTAATTTAACTGTTTCAGCTCAATCTATTGCATACTGCAGCTGAACATTACACTGATTTTGCCTTGTTGCATTCTGCAAGGCACAACAGAGGTCACTGGGTTATTTGAGTGGGAGGTGTGAATACGTCTGTGTTTCATCTGGAAAACGCTTGCAAATAATATACTGAAGGTCAATCAAGTCAAAATATGAACATCAAAACACTCTTTGAGGGTATCACAATCACCATATTGTAAAATTAGTCTTGGGTAAAATATATTATGGTTCACAATATGAGAGTCTTTCAAATATCTTATGGTATATACAATATTTTCATGGCTTCAATGGACAAACATTACGTGATTTCGTATGCTTTATTATTCAGAGTAGTAAAGTTAAAACAAATTAAGCTGTATAACAAAAAAAAAAATTAAAAAGTCTCAGGGAAAATAAAAAGTCAGCTTTATCTGATTGTACTATGTTAGATGTTGCGTGTGTTTTATTTATATACGCATGTATGTATGCATATGTAATGCCCTTCACACCAGAGGTGTCAAGTTGGCCTTCCTTTTGTTAATGCATTATTAGGTGAAAAAAAACTGAAAAAAAGGAATTTACATTTTCACACGTACAAAAATAAATGTATTTAGTTACTCCTGGGCAAATCACCTAATCATAACTTTAAGTCAAATTAAAAATTGTTTTCAAAAGCCATTTTCTACGAAGTTTTATTTAAAAATTTGATCAAAGAAATTGTAGAAAACCCTCGTTAATTTAAAATATTCTGATGAAATTGTTGAATTTGATTACGTCAACTGATAGGTGGAATTGAATACTTTGAAACTGTTGTGAAATTTCAGTTTTTTAACCAGAATTGTTCATTACGACTACCATAACCACTTATGAACTAAAGGTATGTTTGTATACCAATGTGCAAATCTCAGGATACATGGAACATAAATATTATTAAACTTTGAGGATTAGCATTTATGCCTTATGGGAAAAAAAAATATCAATGTTCATTTTTTACATTTTTATAAATTAAAATATTTATTCTGTAATAAAATAACTCATTTAGCATTTTTATACAAATAAAGTGCAGTGCTATGAAATGAATATCACAGAAATTCTTACAAATTCCAGTTCTTTAAAAACTAATAGTATTTACATTTTTAACTCTATCCCAGAAAATCAGGAATATGGTTTTTCCCAACCTATTCTAGTGCAAAACTTGAATATTGAAACCACAAACCATTTATCACAGCATAAATGCATGTGGGAGTGAGATAGTCAGAGAACATTTATAACAGTTACACTTTGAAGACAAACTATAAGCAGAAGGTTTGTGGTTACCAAAGTGATGATACATGTTGCTTTTGGAAAGACTGCAGATACAAGTGAAAGAGTGCATAGTGACCAACATTTTCACCCCTGCCAATGGCAACAATGCCTTCATTAAATTTTACGGTGGATGCTCATATGGACCTGAGCTGGGTAAGATCAATCGACCCTGTACCTTTTCTTATAAAATGCTTTGGCAAAACGTAGTGTGGCAATGAACTGTCTGAGCAACCGTAAGGCAGAACTGCACAGATTACTCGTCCGCTGTACTCAGCGCAGAACAAGTTGACACAACATCCCAGCACCTTCTGTGGGTCTCAGTTTAGATATTTTAGACTTTGGTAACTTCTTTCAGGCACTGGAGGAGCCGGCAGGGGGGGCTGTCAGTTTGATTGGGTCTGTTCAGTGACACAGGACGTCCGTCTCAAACTGCAGCAGCTGTCCCATGAATGACAGGTTGGGCGAGATGACCTGGCGCCGCTGCTTTACGAAATCAAAAGCTTCGTCGAGGCGGACGCGGTAGGAGTGGATCAGGTAGGCCACGCAGATGGTGGCTGAGCGTGAGATGCCCGCCTGGCAGTGCACCAGCACGCGCCCACCGCTCTCCTTCACCGAGTCTGCAGTGCAGGGAATTGAAAGAGACAGACTGAGCAAAAGTGAAACAGGTTCTACACACAGGACCAAGATTTTTTTTTTTACAACATTGTGCCTCAAAGCGCTTAATGCAAAACATCAAATCAGCTAAACTCTTATGCTTTAGTATTGCATCCATTTATAAGGTAAAACTGTGGCAGGGCAGGGTGATGTGAACAAGGAGGCTTAGCATCTAGTCCTAGCACACCAAGGAAAAGCCAAGGCTGAACAGCATGGCAGGGCTCACCAATGAAACGGATAGCATCTGGGAAGCAGGCGCGTATGTCTGCTGCCAGGCTGTCTTCAATGCGCAAGGTAAGATAGCGGAGCTCGGCCTCAAACAGGTTGGGACAGGAGGAGGAGACGTTGAGCACGGCTGTGATGCCACGCTCTGCCAGGGTCTCACGCCTGGAGGAGTGATGGGCGCTACCCAGAAACAGAAATGGGAGGATCTCCACTGGGCCATCCTGTAAAAAAAAACACCCACAACATTACTTTTTTTTCTATTTTTAAGACAGATGGCTTTTAGTCTGTCAGACATTTAAGCCACCGCCATGGAACTATCAGCCAATTATGGTATTTTTACTTCCTTCCAAAATAAATCTCATTTTTATAAAGTTAATCATAAACACAACTCCTCACAATAATGTTTGGCTTTGTGCACTTTAAATTTTAAAATGACAAATCTCTGGCAAACATAAATTTTAAGTAAAAAAGGAAACCAATACAATAGTCAGACAGTCTGTCAGTCAGTCATCTTCTATACCGCATATTTCTGGTGAGGGTCGCGGGGACCAATACAATAAACTATAATAAATTGTCTGATAGTGAAAGGTAAACTGTATCTACACCTCCCGCTTCTCTCCTGCCGGCTGTGCTCCCACCTCACCTGATCGTACAGCGGAGTATTCCTCCCGGAGAAGGAAGGCTCGAAGTCTCTGAAGGAGGCCTGGTTTCCACAGGCAGGGGAGGTGTTGACACACAGCTCCGGATACCCGTGAAAGAAACTCTCGAATCCTCCTAAAATCGATGGAATACGTTCGTTTTCCGTTAGTTTTACGAAAAGCAGCACGAAAGCACCGGGCTTGCTTTGAATATTCTAACGTTTGAAAACAAGAAAAACAACAATATCCTTCGCTTATTTTTAATAATCAGCGTCTCGTAATATATAGTAGGCTACAATACATGACGGCCTCCATTTTTATCGAACTAATATTTGTAATCGTATGCTGAAACTCATTATAAAAAATAAAAACATCCCCCCTTTACTTGTAACATTATTTGTGATTTATTATGACTTCTATTCTAAAACATAAACACATTAGAGCATGCCTGCATGGAAACAACACAATACTGACTTTTTAAAAATTACATTTAAATATCTTTAAATCCGTTTATATATATATATATATATATATATAATTTTGTTAATCAAAATGTTTAAAGTTATGAAAGCTCATATTTCTACTATGAAAGTGCAATTTTATTATACTTTCAGATATTAATTTTAATCCCGATATTTTATTCCCCATTGCCACAAGGAAAGTCAAATTCTTTATCTTGATGTATATACTTTTTGATTTTAAAAGGAAAAACAAATTATATGTAGTACCTTGTAAAAAGCAGATCTGAGAGGTGCCCGGGGCGACCTCGGCTTGAAGGGCAACCAGCAGCATACTGGCAAGACCCTCGTTTTTCAAGTCGCAGACAGAACGACTGTCTTCATCCAGGACTATCACAGGAGAGAATTCTCCCGCACGTAGACGGCTTAGCAGTGACCTGTCCGGCACCAGCCACTCCAAGCTGACAGCTGAGCTTTTAGATCTTCTTCTGAGCATAGAATTCCAGTTGACGTTCCGAGATTCGCGTACGTGCACTCTAGAGTAGGAGAGGAAAGGTCTGCAATCCAAGACCACGCAGCCACCCGAAGAAAAGAGTTCGCGGGGTGTTCGTAGAATTTGCGCCAGCTCACCGCCGGCAATCTCGAGCACGTCGCTGTTACACATGATCAACAGTAAAAACTACAATGAAGAAAAATCGCTAAAATGAAATTTAATATCGGAATGTATCTGTATTAGCTCAGAACACCTTGTTGGAAACAAAAAAATCAAAAAGAAGATGACATATTTTTGATCTTATTTTATTAAGGTATTGTTGTCATTAAGGTTTATTTATACAACCAAATTGAAATATTATTTTTCATTTGGTGTTTATCTATAGTTTACTAGATTCATATAAATATATCACTCCTTATCACTCATTGTCAACAGCTGTAAAACTGATATAGAGGGGCGGACCACGAGCTTTTGTACTCCAAGTTACGTATATAAGCCCTGCCCTGTTTTCCACATTGAGGAAAAACGTTACAAACGGAACTACCATATATGGACCTCTGACTGTACCGGTGCACCATATATGGTTAGCGACGTACATACGCTCGTCTTCACACTCGCACGTGGTTCTTGGGGGTAACCCCTTGTTTGTATTCAGATGACGTTACTCACAGGGGAGGCAGTAGGTGTTACACACTTTTCTCCAGCCGTTTTATACTGCGTGTAGTTAAGTGTGGGCTTTTCCCCCCATATCAACCCGTTTTCATTTTAAATCGAATAACTCTGAATCACAGCTGATTCATGTGTACTTTTGCTGATGCAATACATTAAAAAATTTTATTAAATATTACTTTAACCGAAACTGAACTGCATCATTTCCTATAATTCCCATCCCTACTTCTTGTTTTCTTATTCCTCTAGTTTATAACTTTATTTTAAAAATGTATATGTATTATTTAATTAAATATGTCATTTTAAAATTTGAACCAGAAGATTATATATATATGTATATATATATGTAGCTATAACTAGTATAACGTAAAATGTTATCCAATCGATGTGGCTAAATTAATCATACGAATTGAAAGTATATGCGTCACATTAAAGGTAGGCCAACAAGCCGGAAATATAAATTGCAGATCGTCATGTTCTAAAGTATTGCACCATTTAATTAAAAAATATATATAAGATGCAAGTATGGCGCAAATTTCACAAATTGTACGTAATAACTATTATTACGTATAAAATGTTATTTTCACTAACGTTTTTTAATGCCACGGGAAAAGAATAAATACGAATGTGGCTTCCATAAATGTCAATTGACGTTATAAGAATGCAAAATATACTGATTGTGTGATGTTAACTACTTGATAAAAATAACTACAGGGAAAAATGCGGTAATAATAGCAGAACTGCTGACAGTATTGTTAATAAAAAATTCTGGGATATTTTTAAACAGTTCGCTAGTTCACACATCGCAGTTCCGTTCATCGTCTTTACTTTAATCACGTCCTACTTTTGTTTAATAAAGTCTGAGCCTGAGAACTTCAGCCGGCCTAAAATTCCACGCTTTCTGGAGGAGCAGCGGTAAATATACTGAATTCTGCAGAAAAATAACGCTCCCACACAAGCGTGGCTTAGTCAGGATTAAGCTACTATGCCTGACAGAAATAGTGGAGCAATAAGAAGGCATAAATAACTCGACCCTACAGAGTACTGGTCTAATGGAGAACAGGCGGTGTCTGACGAAATAGTAAAAGACAGAGGAGTGTCGATAGCGTTGTCCACTGTATTCCTTTCTTTTTATGTTGTAAAATTTGAATGAGCAAATGTGAAAACACGTCATAATTCACACACGCTGGCTTTTACAGATGACATCAAGTGGTCATAGCTAAGGTTTTGTGTTCGATTACAAAGCATATCCAGTACAGTTTATCTGTCATGCAAGACTCAATATGGAATCAGACCTCACTGATCACATGCTCTCCCCCTCAATTTATGAGCACTGCATCTTCCCTGTATTCATTTAGTGTGACCTCTCTCTGAGAAGAAGAAAAAAAACTCATTAACTCTGCTGGCTTTACTTAGCTTCCTCAGAATTGCCTAACCTCCCACCCCCGCCCCACGCTTTCCACCTCATTCACTCCGGCTTTTGCTGATCCCACCCACACCATCTGTCTCCACAGTGTCCCCACACTTCAGTAATCTAAAGTCAGACGACATCACATGTGCCCTTGTTCCTAGAGCTCCAAATGTCATTACAAAATCTGATCGCACTTGAGCAGACTCAGTCTGCACACTCTGCTTCTTTACTTTACCGTGCAAGTCAATAATGTGTCTGGTTTCAGTTGTTCTTCAATTACCCTTTAATGTCGTTTCAGAATACTATATATTACTCTTTTTTGTTCCATTACAGAATGCTCAAAAGTCCTAGCATGTTTTATCTGGATGTTACGGGGTCTTCAGAAATTAATAACATAATGGTAATGAGTCTCCCAGGTATGGAAGAAAGCTTCAGCACCTGTGTCTGCCCACCGCAGGATGTAATGAAGAATAACGGTTGTGTACTGCCTGTTTGGCAAGGTGAATTGAAAAACCCTGAACAAACTGCACAGAACAATTAATTGTGTGTGAGGGGGTGCGTGGATGTGGGCTGAGGTTTGGGTGACAGGATGTAGCCGCTGCTTCCTGTGCAGTTGGCCAAGGGTGAACGACGGCAGGAAAAAAGGGCTCACATGAGCAGTAAGCCGGTCGGAACACTGAACCTCATATATTCGTTTCATGTATGTCAAACTGTGACGCCCGGAAGTCAGGCTTGCAGACTAACGCACTGGAGAAGGGAAATGATGAAAAAAGCCTCCACAACTGAAAACCAACAGCAGTCAAGATTAGAGTTCTGCCATTTAAAAACAATAAAAACCTTACCTTTCCATAAGTATACTTTGATGTTATAAAGTGCTTGACACTTCATTGTCTAGTAGTAACAAATATTTAGGTATTCCCTTTGAGAACAACATTTGTAAATAAATACTAAAGTACTATACCTTCTTTAATCTAAAGTCATATGAAATAGCAGTAATATACTGGCACTTAGTTCATTTTGAAATAAATCATCCTAAGAGAGTAACACTGTATACAGTGTATTGGGAATATCTCCCTTATTTGTGACAAAAATTTTAAAGCAGGAAATCCACAACTATATTTAGACTAAAAACTGCAATTCAGTAGAAAACAGTTAATGTTGTGTCAGTGCATAGCCACTGAACAAATATTACCAGAGCAGAGGTCATTTATGTGGTGGAGAAGGTTTTGATTCATCTCGGCTAGTATTACATATTTTGTCATATGAAGTACATGCAGAAAACCAGAGTTTCCACAAAACCAAGGAATGCTATGAAGAAATTCAGTTGTTTGACAAGATGTACTTCTACCAGCAACGTGTATGAATTTAGAATTTGTTACGTGTTACGTTCTATTTGTTAAAAGAACTGTATATACTACAGGGCTATCGTCATTAAGAGTATAACACAATGTCAATACATAAATGATTACAGAATTATTGTTTCGTAAATCATTTTCTTGTATTTGTTTATTTCAGTGGATTTTCATGTATCCCTTCCTCCCATTTTAATACACAGGAAGGATTAGGTTGGATTAGTGAGACAGAATGAATAAGAGATTAATTCCAGAAAACATTTTAAACCATGAAATTTGCTCTTTTTTCTCCTCTAACCACCATCCATAATGCTATGTTAACAAATCCTGGTTAAACTAAAACGTGTCTTGCACTGCTTTTCAACATAAAAAGACAAAGCACATATCAGTGTGTGTGATTTGTTACCATTTAGCTATAACTAAATCATTGGTATTACTATTAGTTCTTCATTTGTCTAGTTTTCAAATGTGTCTGTTAAGACATCGGATCCTCTTTCACTTTAGAGTCAACACGTGGTAACCACAACGACATCACTTGCGGCATGGTGATATATTTTGCATTCCTCATTGTTTCCAGTCAATAGACTAATGTAAATGAGCTATTTTTTTTCCTTAAAATGACATACGGATACATCTTTCTGAATCCTCTGTAGTTATGGTAAAAAAGAATGCATTTATTTAATTTCCTTTTCTACACAGCTCATTCTTTTAATACTGTCATCTCCAGCGCTGTTGCCTCCTCCCTCCTGTAGTTCAAGTGTGCTGCTCGCGCCTGCTGTCGTTTCAGAGCCACGCTAAATGTACATATTTCATGCAGTTTTATCAGGGACAGGTGTTTTACAGAATCTGTTACCTTATCTGGCTTTACACAATTTACCAATGGAGACATAGATTATGAAAAGAAATCAAGTACTCTGAGGTCAAGGGCTTTGTTTAAAATCCGTCTGTTCTATAGCAAAGTTTTTTAAGGTCTCTACACCGACTGAAAAACCACAGAAATTTTTTAAATTCCCCTCTCCCAATGTTCCCCACAGTTTCGGCAGTTCAACCACTTAAACTAGGCGACCACTATCTCCAGCCCCCACGAGTCAGGAAATAGGGGGCAGATGGCAAACACTTGTCTAATTCACCACCCCGCCTTTTTCATACAATGGGCTATATATCGCTGCAAAGCAGAACTGGTGTGAACACGGAGAGAACATTTCTTATTAAAATTAAGTAACACATACAGTGCATCACACCCAATTGTCCACACGCCTTGAATTCAACCAACCAAAACACTGTTTAGTCTACAAAATACAGAACAATCTTGTATATTCCTTGTGCTAGCTGACATTCCTTTCATTGACCTATGTTAGTTTTTCCCCATCACAATGAAGTCACACACCATTATCAATCAGTCAAATGTCTACAACCACAAGCTACAGTCTAACATAAAGGACTCACTGCTTAGATAAAGGATAACCTTTCCATGTTGAGTGAATTGCAACTTCCCAAGCAAACATATTTACTAAATAAACCACTGGGCAGTCCAAGAAATTATATTGTTTTATAACACAATTATGTAATTCTTTAATTTTGCCTTTGTCTGTCTGTGAACGTTTCCCAATAAATAGCTGAATGATTCACAGTCACTCACCCAAAAGCAACTGCAACAGCAAGGCTGGCCACAAGACCCAGAGCAGTCAATGTGGCAACACCTGCAATTATGAAGTCCCTGTGAAGGAGGATACTGCTAGCATCAGGAGGGAATGTTGAAACATTGATGACAGGTCTGGCAGAGCTGGATGGCAAGGCTTTGACTAAGTGGGGAAACCCAGAAAGAATTAATATTGGCTATCCATTAATTTAGTTTTGATTTAAACAATGTTTTAAATTTTGTTTCTGTTGCACTTCTGTCTGTGCTAGCTCTCTCACCAGTCAGGCGATACTGAATGCTGGACAAGACAGTATTATTGCTGTCCAGCAGGAGGCAGCGGTACACTCCTTGCTCATCCAAGTTGAGCTGGTTTAGCACTGCTTTTGACTGAGGGGTCACTAAAAATACCTTGAACTCTCCAGAAAGATCTGAGGACTGAGAATGCACCAAAAAACTTCTACATATTAGTAAAATGCTGATAGAATTTAACAAACAGCTTATTAATAACAAATTGTTTAGCTTTTAATCAGAAATTCTTGCAATAATGTACATTTTTGTTCATTTTTGTATAGCTTATGTGTATGTGTGCATTTATTTTAAAGTAAGATGTGTCTTACCCAGGAATATTTGTACTCTTTGGGTCCTACAACCAGGCTATGCCAAGGCAAAAAACAGTCCAAGACCACCTGGCCTCCTTCTATAGCTTCCAGCTGGTGCTCTGACAAAAAAGCAAAAAGACACACAGACAGAGAAAGCACTGTTAGGAATGAAGGACCACCTGCACAGAAAACAAGCAACAACTAATTTGCTTGTACAGACGCACGAATAAAAAGAGAAAAGCATGTAAATGTTCTCATCTTCTCACCTCCACAGTTACGCTGATCAGCTGGAAGTGAACAAGTGCGCACCTCATAGTGACAAGTGCGACAATTAATCACTTTCTGGTACAACAGTCCTATAGTAGACGGATCACATAACGTGGTGAGTAAAACGTGAGCACACAGAAACGGGGAAAAGGCAGAAAAACCAGACATCCACCCACAGACAAACTGCATCTCTGCATACGTACAAACTACGGCTGTTGCTAAAGTCGGTAGTTACACTTACTGTTACCAAGAGGAAAGACCCTTATTTTTAAAAGATTGTATCAGTGGAATTGTGAGGACTTTAGTAAAGATGAGGCGGCACGGTGGCGTGGTGGTTAGCACTGTCGCCGCGCACCTCCGGGCCTGGGGTTTAATTCCCGCCTTGGGTCTGTGTGCGTGGAGTTTGCATGTTCTCCATGTGCTTGGTGGGTTTTCTCCGGATGCTCTGGTTTCCTCCCACAGTCCAAAGACATGCAGGTTAGGTTTATTGGTGTGTCCAAATTGCCCATTGTGTGTGTGTGCCCTGTTGTGGGTTGGCGCCCTGCCCTGGGTGTCCCCTACCCTGTGCCCTATGGGCTCCAGGTTTCCCTGTGAGCCTCACCAGGAATAAGTGGTTAAGATAATGGATGGATAGTAAAGATGATGGACACTTTAAAACTAAAGGAACAATAAAATAATAGGGAAATAAAAACATAAAATTACAAAAATGGGCCTTACCACATCTGTTTGGACAAAGACCTTCGAGAACAGAAACAGGAAGTTATTTATAAAATACGTAAATTAAAAAATATTTGAATTTCCTTCTAATAGGAGCACAATACTGTAATCAATTTATAATTCATGCAGATATTTCTAGTTGTGAGCCAGTATATAATTATAAGCCTTGTACCTGTCTGGACAAAAATTTCCAAGTGTTTTTCCAGGATCTTTCGTCCTTTCTCCATCATCTGGATTGTGTCAAACAGCAGAGTTTCTTGACATAGACAGAGAACCTTATTTTAGATACATACATATCTGTTACAGTAGCTTTAAACTAGTCCAAATATCAAGATATAACTGGGGCACAAAAGTTAGAAATATTGCTGTCTTGAGCAGTGTGACGTCAAAAATACATCACCTTTGAGCAGGCTGTCCAGGAACTTCTGGAATTCACTCTGGTACTCAGTTCGGGCTCTGTATAAAGTGGTCGGATCTACAGAGACAACAACTTTTTAACACCCCAAGTACTGACCAGTATGCATCTGTACTCTTTATTGTATTCAATCTGCAAAACCATGATCAGTCATGATTCGTGTAAAGTTCTGAATATATAACGTTCCTTATTACTTGCTGAATAGACAACCATAACCTGTTACTCCGTGAAAGTACTGGCTCGACTCTTCATAAGTGTCGTAAGCATGATCTATGATTTTCTTCAGCTCGATCTGGTCCTTTACTGAGGCAGTGGTGGAGGCTAACAAAAAGTCCTCGTGTAAATGTTGCACCAATTGATCACACTGCAGGCAAGGGGTTGTAAAAGGAAGTAGGAGACTGAAGAAAAATAATAAATTAAAGATAAGGGGAGCCATTGAAGCGAGATAAGAAATTAATCAGGGGAACAGGAAGCTGTATTTCTATGTCACGCGTTCTAGATGTGATCTCAATTCCACTGTGCTGGTGGGCGTGAAGACATTGTAACATCAGTGACAAAAACGTTCCCTCAGTTCTATAAATAGTACATTTAAGTGTCTCACTATTGTTGTATAACGGCGACAAAATATTCGGTACGTACAAGCTCGTACTGTATTAAAGCGAAAAAAACTTTTTTCAGTTTTTTTGTCTTAGTGGTAATATTTTTTTTCCTGAAACAAGATGGTTTCACTTTTAGTAACCATTCGTATAGACAGGTTCTGTTTAAATTTATACTGACACGAAAGGGAGAAAATTGCGCGTTTCGCTTTGTCGTATTATTTTACAAATGTGTCGTTTGTACAGCTGGTCGTATATTTAATCTTTCAGATGAATTGAATACATCATTTCAAACGACGTGAATGTTATTCTTATTGCAAAGAAGAAACCATAACATATTGTTACATGACTATTATATCAGCATCGTTTTGCTGCAAGAGAATTTTGCACTGCGGTTTCCAGTAACCGGTTCATATATTACAGTAATAACTCAAACTGTGTCCAATCTTCACTTATTTTCCCGTTTCGCCACTGTATTTTATTTCTTATATAAACAGTTACCATTAACTGTCTTTATTTACATATACGTATTTATAATACGATGGCAAATGTTATATAGATCAAAGGCATGCAGAGCCATTTGTGTAAAAGAAACACCAGAAATGCAGGATTAATTTAGATTACGACAATTCCTGCAAGGCATCATAAATACGTAGCCACTTTTCACCTGGCCTACGAGTATCTTTCCTGTACTCACCGCGTAGCTAAATAAAAATCGTTATACACTCTTTCGCGTACGAATTTATTCTGATATTTGCCGTCAAGGTGGTAAATTACTAAATATCCATCATCAAACTTCTCTCCCACTTTTCAAATTTCGCGCATGAAAATCCCGACTCGACCTTTCAGGGTTTGAGAAAGTGATGAAAGATTAAACGAAAAGGTAGTAAATTTTTGAATGTCTAGCGCCATCTACTGGTACGGAAACAACGCTGTTAGTGCGCGGCCAGATAACAATCTCGTTCAATACCGATTACGTTTAATTTTGTTTTAGTTCAAAAACTGATAACGTACAGAGAATAGCGATATACGAATATCGTTCAAAATGTAAAAATATATTTATCTTAAAAAGCGCTTAGTATGTTTTGCTCCTAGGTTTTACTTGTATTTCTTAACAGTGGCTGTCCTGTGTCAGTGTAGTAAACGCGTGTTTTTGTTTTGTATGACTGCAAAAAAAAAAAAAAAAAGACAGCTAAATCAACACCACCACCATTACGAACAACTGAAATAATTCAGATTCTACCGTTAGTACCACCGTTGCTATTATTGCTGCTCCTACTAATAAGTCTGATTTCGTAGGAAGTGTTTGAATTAACAAAAAGTTAATATCTGATATTTTTCTTATAGGATTAAAAATCATTGTGCCACTTGCTATATAGCACACTGTAGACTGTTTTTCTGACAGTGGTAGTTTGATTATTATTTGATTATTTTTTCGATAGTTAAAGACATGAATACGTCAATGATCACATTGTCGAAAGACTATATAACGGACTAGCTAAGTAAGCAGCCATTCTGGAATCACAGAAATTATAAAATCTTTCTAAAAGCTAACTGTATCAGCAAACATTTGTTTGCCTTAATATTTGTTAGTGATAGGAACACTGGACATTGGTTAAAATTACATTATGTGAACTTCAATTAGCTCATGTGAGAGCTTCACCATTCTACCGTGTTCTTTTCATTCCACTGTCTCCTGGTAAATTATAGGATTTATCTTGTTGTTTTTAAAGCTTTTCATGGGATGACTCGGCCATACATCCTCTGAACCTGTTCCACCTCCAGGTCTCAGGTCAGCTGGTAAACTGCTTTTAGAGGTTCCCAGATCTTGTTTAAAATCCAAAGGTGACCAACCCTTTGCCAACAGAGGTCCAAAACTGCATTCATTTATTTATTTATTAGCTGTCGTTCATACAAAAAGGCAGGCTATGTTCCAATAAAGCAAGGCATTCTTGTATTTTAAAAGTCTGGTGCGCTGTGCGAGGAGGGAAGACCTGGGTTCGAAACCCCCTGGCTTCCTTGGTCTGTTACAATACGTAAGTGTCATGCTTTGGAACAATGAAGCAAGAGGAGAGGTTTTTCAGAAAATGAAGATTTATTAAAGTCCAGAAACAGGGTAACAACAGTAAACAGTGACAAGTTAGGGTCCAACACTAGATTATCATCAGGTAAGGGAGAACAGGACCAGCAGGGGGGACCAAGCACAGGCAGGAGACCTGGAGCCACACCTGAAAAGAAAAGGTGAATATCTGTCAAACTGACAGGACAATATAGTATTGTAACAAACTTACACTGTATAACTCCATCCAACATCCCCCTGCCTTTCAGATTAGCATTGTTATGATGCAAATTCCAGACAGAAATACAAACAAAAGTAACAGTGTAGCATAAACAAAAATACATTTGCAACACGTTAATTAAATGACTCCGTTCGTGAGAAAAGAGCACGTTGCCTAATATCTGTATCAGCACCTGAAGAACAACACACCCTGGTTAATATGTCTCCCATGGGTTGCCCTGCTGTTCTCAAGGACAGTTCTGTGCTTCAGGCGGAGGATCGGGGCGTCGTTTATTGCACAGGCCCTTGATTACAGTGAGGTGGTGGAGCACTGTGACCTACATGCTGATACCGATACTGTTGGGCTGATTAAGAAAGAGCTCTATAAAGGAGATTTTAAAATACGTGACTTTGCCTTATATTTGATCCATTCATTCCTATGTTTTGGGTAGTGAATGGAATTTATGTCATAAGTTTGTTGTTATATGTAGCTGTGTAAAGTTCGTTTTTCAACCACGGTTGTCATAAATTAGGCAACAGCATAACCTGCCTTCCCAAAAACATGTAAAATATGTTCTATGTATCATGTCTGGGCTTTCTGTTATTTTTTCAGGGTCACTGACCCATTATGTTGTGAAACCACTCCTGCAGTCCCAATATTTGAGTTTCGTGACTCACATTTTTTATCCAATCAGACGTGTTTTTGAAATTGTCTACATTTTAGTCACAAGCTACATCTGGACTGATAGCCAATCTTAATACATGTTAACATGCTGAAGCTATTTCCACAATTCTCTACAGCAGAACAGAAACAATATGGCTTCTGTTCCATTAAAAATCATTCAAAGTACATGCCATTTTCACTTTTTATTTCCAGCAAATGGTGCTCTGTTTGAGGGTAAATGGGTGCCATGTGATTTTGCATGAGACAGAATAGCCTGTAAACAAATAACTATTCTTCCAGCAAATCCATATGAAGTCAAGTATTTGTTCCACACCAACTTTTAAAAATAATTTCTGTTTATTTTTCTAATGGCTCTAGAAAATAAATTGCTTAATGGGCCAGATACAACTCAGTTGGATGTTCACATAGCAGAGTAAGTCAGTGCACTATTTTAGAAACCTCTTGTTTCTTGTAGAAACCCTCCGAAGGACTTTCCTTTTAATACACACTCTTCTACATGCATTCTGATTCTGCTAATAATAAGTTATCATATGTAGTTTATGTATTTAAATTTCCATTTATTATATACCCACAACACAGAGACACCAGGGGAAAAACTGATGACTGTTTTCAATACAAATTGTAAACACATCAGACAATGTTTACAAGGACATTTAATGGGTCTGTTTATACAATTCTCACCATTATGTAATTTATTTCCTTGACATCTTTTTTATAGGCCATAAAACTTAAAACTCACAAAATTGAGTTTGACATACTAATGTTTACTGCATGTCACACTGCAGTGTTTTATTCAGCAAATACATGAAACATAACAGTAACACTAATTAAAATAACAAACGAAAGTATAACAATAGTTAAACTAATTAAAAGTAACAATAAAGGTTTTGTAACTGTATAACCTGAGACGCTACATTTTGTTTAATTCAAAACTAAAGTCACAAGGCCATTTTTTATGTTTTTATATTTGTTTGCATGTGGCATTAGTAAAAGAAGACTTTGTGGCATGTTTGGTTGCATGTTTGCCTGCGCAGACGTTTGCTGCATCGGCATGTTTTGGCTCGGAGTTGTGCTTAATGACAGCTCGCGCTGTCTTGCAGAGATAGCGTCTCAATAAAGAAATTTCCCTCAGTCCACTGGGCACCTTTCAAGGTCAAGGTAAGCGATAATATAAAGAGGTGAAATTAAGTGTGGGAAAGATAAGGCGCACGACGAGGAGCTCCATGCTAATGTAAGCTAATTACAACTCATTAATCACAGTTTCAGTGAGAACCTGAGTGGGATAGGAGCGTTTGTGGGCTTTTGTCTGTAGTAAGTCCAAAAGCACAGTGTGGAAATCGTGGTGTCACTTCCTCTCGTTTCCCTTCTCCAGTTTTACACACTGTAGTATGTGCACGGTAATGAGAAGTACAAGACATGGTTTGGTCAAAGACAATGAAGGAGCTTAGCCAGCACTGTACATACAATGAAGTGTTCTAAAAGAAATAAAACTGCCGTTCTCATCACGTTAAAGACTGGGTAGATAACTATTAAACAGAAAAGTATATGTGATCGTATCAGCTAATGTTACCCAGCAAAGACAAAACGTTCAAATAACGTTAGCTAAACGTTCCTAACGTTTCCTTGCAAAATAAAGCAAATTATCTGCATGTATAAATGTAACGGTGTTTCCAGCCAAAGTAAATATGCATTGTGTAGTATCAGTGATATACTGAGATTGTGTAGAGTGCTTCTTTTCTCTCACAACTTTTTATTCTGATTCTAAACTTAAGTAAGACATTAATACCGAGCCTGGAACACTGATGCTAAGGTTTTACATATCTCACATTCTTCATTGTGTGGAGAAGTAAGCCGAATTTAAACTATAAGCACAACAGAGGGAAAAACTGATTAAAACCCGTTGTGGCACACGTAATGACACTTGATAGAAAAGACGTTATTCTGACATAATTAGACAGGAAACCTGAAGAATAAAATATGTAATGTATTAACTTATTTTGGAAGTATTATTTTAAAATTCAGTTTTTTGATATGATTCCAATAAATACTACAGTAGGATAAAATGACGTAATATCTAAAATATGTTAAAGGGAAACCAAGTTGAAGTCATACAGTTTAGTAACTTAAAATTCTTGTTTGGCCGTACGTATATTTTGTTTTCTATCTGATCGTGCAGTTTTTTTTTTTTGATTATATTTGTATTACTAGCACCAAACTGAATGTAATTTTTATGCTAAAATGATTGGCAATTATATTACATTTCATACATACATGTACGTTAAAAAGCTGGTAATTTTGTTAACATGTCCCCTAATTTCACAACCAGAAAACAACAGCATACCTGTAAAAATAAGAAAGAAGGAAAAAAGATAACTTCTTGTCTAATCAAATCTTATTGTTGTCATTTAGGTTTGAAGTACAGAATGATAAAAATGAGGTGATGGGTATCTTTGAAAAAAGGTATCTGGAGTTTTAAACGTTTTAACAATTTATTCATTTATGTCATTTTATTGAGAACCGCGAGAAGCAAGGTAGAAATGTAAAACAAACCTAATGGGCTTTTTAAAATGATTTGCCAAGCAATTCTTAGATTTGTCTGTTAACCACACATACACACACACACACACACACAAAAAAACACAAACATGTTCCCACCCAGTAACTGTAACCTCCCTCTGCTGTGTTTGATGCTAACTGATGTTGCAAAGCCTAACAAAATGAAAACATTTGTGTGTTTCAGGTATTCTTGATATGGGTTTTCATTTCCTGTGTATGGCTACATTTTTGTTTGTTTGAGATACTTTCCATTCATGTTTTTCTGGTGTTTTATGAAGTATTAAGATATTTTAAGATATTTTACCACATGTACTCTAAACACCACTATGTGACATAGGTAGCCATTAGCCACTTCTCCACAGTGGGGATTGCATCAAAAGGACTGTATTGCTTGCCACAGCTTTTAAAAAACAGAAAACATATAACTGACTCCCTTCTTTCCTCCAGTTTATGTGTTTGCCCTTATTTACACTGGAATTGTTTTGCTTGGGTCATCCGCTGTTTTTCAGGCTTTTCCAGGGTAGCCTGAAAGAATCCAGCTGCCTGTCAGTGATCCGGGGAATCTCAGGGCTCTGTATCTTGGAAATTAACTGCTCCGAGACCATTGATAATAGTCAGTATTTGAAACCCCGATCTCAGTAGCACAAAGCAAAAAGCATTAACCACTGAGCCACATTGGTGTTTGCAATAAAGCAGGTATTCTCTGTTAACTTGTCATTTATCAGTTTGTCTACAAATTTAACATCATTTTCACACACTGGTTAAAGAGCCGTTGAATGAAAGATCACGAAAACAGTTTTGCGATGTACCAGCTATTGTTGATGGTAATTTATTTAGTGGGGTGATTATGCATGTCACCCATCTGCTGAGAAGCGCATGATAACTGTATGACATATCAGTGTCCTGGGTCTGATTGCCTCTGTGCAAAAGTTCCCCTAGTAAGGAAGCTGTAAGCCTCAGTTCTGTGCTTTGCACGTTATATCTTCAGCAGAGAGGAGCATGCCACAGGTGGAGGATGTTAGGTGTGCATCAGGACATGGTCCAAGGTTCGCCATGTTTATGAAGCTTATTCAAATCTTGATAAGGCTCATATTTTACGCATTACATGGGCACCTTCTGTTCTGTCACTGATAATCATGTTCAACTACTGATAGATTGCAGTATGAATCCTTATTATGTAGTAAGTGAATCTTTTGTTAAAAGTGATTTAAATCCATTTATTCAAACCATTTAATTGGAAACGTATTTACATAACCAACCATAAACAACCACAAAGTATACACAGAAGACACAAATAAACTTTTATAAATGATATTTAGCTTTTAAAATAGCTTCACTACAGTTTTGGGTTCGAGATACTGGTGGTCTGGGCAGGGTCTGAAGTAGCATGAATCTTCACATGCGCTTTAAAACACGGGTAACATGACTCATGTGACAGGATAACATTACATTCAATTGGACACATGAAGCAAAAGGCCCAACACAAGTTCTGAACTAGTTCTTATACCTACATATATTCTGCCATGTTTTCCTGTACGTATCATGCAGCAGAAGTGTAATCCCTTTGCTGAAAAGAAACCTTTCAAATTCTGTGCCTTTTATATTGAGTATTTAATCATAATACCACCAGAAAAATATTATTGATGTTTTTTTTTTAATTTTGTCTTTTTTTCCTTTAACTGACTTTTTAGGAAAATTTACACAGTTGTAGTTATAAGAAAAACACTTTTCAATAATGATCCTACATGACTGTAATTTGGACCAGGAATAGCCAGCTGTGGAAATTCCTAACACTGAAGAACATAGATCACTGCTCCTCCCAGCCAAGGGATAGGAACAAGATTATCATGAATCTTTTGTGATTTTCATGCTGTCTTTTTACGTTATGTTTTGATATATATATTTTTCATTATATTGTCTGTTTAATGTAATAAATGTAATGAAAACATATAATGCACTCTTTTTTTAATTTTCTGTGTTTTCGTCTCTGCATACTAAAATCACTGGGCACTATGTCTGTATAAAAACTGTAATCAAATGCACAAACCCACTCGTATATACACTCACCGGCCACTTTATTAGGTACACCTGTTCGATTGCTTGGTAACACAAATTGCTAATCAAGCCAATCACATGGCAGCAACTCAATGCATTTAGGTATCTAGATGTGGTGAAGACGACTTGCTGAAGTTCAAACCGAGCATCAGAATGGGGAGGAAAGGGGATTTAAGTGACTTTGAACATGGAATGGTTGTTGGTGCCAGACGGGCTGGTCTGAGTATTTCAAAAACTGCTGATCTACTGGGATTTTCCCACACAACCATCTCTAGGGTTTACAGAGAATGGTCGGAAAAAGAGAAAATATCCAGTGAGCAGCAGTTATGTGGATGAAAATGCCTTGTTGATGTCAAAGGTCAGAGGAGAATGGGCAGACTGAATGGGCAGGCAACAGTAACTCAAATAACCACTCATTACAACCAAGGTATACAGAACACTATCTCTGAATGCACAACACGTCGAACCCTGAAGCAGATGAGCTACAGCAGCAGAAGACCACATCGGGTGCCGCTCGTGTCAGCTAAGAACAGGAAACGGAGGCTACAATTCACATAGGCTCACCAAAATTGGACAATAGAAGATCGGAAAAACGTTGCCTGGTCCAATGAGTCTCGATTCCTGCTGCGACATTCAGATGGTGGGTCAGAATTTGACGTAAGGAACATGAAAGCATGGATCCATCCTGCCTTGTCTCAACGGTTCAGGCTGGTGGTGGTGGTGTAATGGTGTGGGGGATATTTTCTTGGCACGCTTTTGGCCTCTTAGTACCAGCTGAGCATTGTTTAAATGCCACAGCCTACCTAAGTATTGTTGCTGACCATGTCCATCCTTTTATGAGTACAATGTACCCATCTTCTGATGGCTACTTCCAGCAGAATAATGCACCATGTCACAAAGCTCAAATAATCTCAGATTGGTTTCTAGACCATGACAATGAGTTCACTTTACTCAAATGGCCTCCACAGTCAGCAGATCTCAATCCAATAGAGCACCTTTGGGACGTGGTGGAACGGGAGATTCGCATCATGGATGTGCAGCCAACAAATCTGCAGCATGATGCTATCATGTCAGTATGGACCAAAATCTCTGAGGAATGTTTCCAACACCTTGTTGACTCTATGCCATGAAGAATTAAGGCAGTTCTGAAGGCAAAAAGGGGTCCAACCCGGTATTAGCAAGGTGTACCTAATAAAGTGGCCAGTGAGTGTATACTGTCTATGCACCTAATTAAATGTATAAATTACACATAGTCCACAGGCTCTGTGCCTCCTTTGCAAAGCACTTTTACTTGAGGAAGTGAAAAATAGCCTTTAAACATGTCCTCTTTTGTTTCATAATGCACATCAATAAATAATAAAATATTAAATCTCAAGAAAGTGCATTAAATAAAGTATAGGGCAATGCCACCTTCCATTTTTCTCGTATTGCTGACAATTAATATATAAGAAAAAATGAATTTCTGTGGTGAAAGACTACATAAAATTATGCAATTGTTTTCCCCTAATAAAGTGTATAAAATGTTTTCTGGCTTTAGAACACTATATCCCCTCCCTGAAATAATCTATTTAATATTCAATACAGGTCAAAAGATCACATAGCATTAAGTACTAAGAGTTTATATACACGTGTACATGGTTTAATGCATAGAAGTTCATGGAAAACCTCGTTTCAAGGTGATGTTCTCAAACTTGACTGGGTATAAATAATTTACATTTAAAATGAATGACAGCAATTTATAAGCACTTGAAATAACATTAAGCAAAAAACAGCAGATTTAAAGAAAAAAAAAAGTGTGTGTGTGTGTGTGTGTGTGTGTTCGGTGTTATAAGACAGGAAATGTTCAGATTTAGTTTTCTTACAAACAAATTACTTTCACAAATTTGATGACACGCAGACAGAGAAACCGAACTTTATAGATATTTGTTTAGTAAAGCCTGTTAATATTACAGCCAAGGTTGTTGCCTAAATAAAAACTAAAACTAAACTAATAAATAAAAACTCAGCTGGTCAAATTACATTCATTTATTTTGTTACAAACTTGGTTAAGAGGTATCTGAGGGAAGTTACCCTCACTTTGTCAGAGCACGTCCTGAACAGGGAAGCAGAGGGCATGCAGGACTTTGAGCATAGTGGTCAATACCCCAGGCGTGTTTTTGCTGTGAGTTTGACTGGGCCGACTTCCCTGTCAGCTATCTAGCAAGTTAATGATTTTTCATATGGGACAGGTTTCTAATGCGTGGATTGGTGTTCAGAGTATCAGGCCAGATAAGACAGACCTGTCATCAGCCTTTACTTGGAGCTCATTTAAAATTGTCATTCAAGAATCGCTGTCAGACAATGCTATGGTCATCTTCCTCACACCTTCTACACTCCAGTGAGTTCTCTTCGTAACCTCACCAAAACTTTGAGGCACCACAGTCCAAAGGGGTTCACCATGATCCGTGTCGTCACCTTTGTCCTTCTCTCCCCCCTCGTCTGCCTGGTAAGATCTCACTGCTTTTGTCTTATGGCCAAAGCCTTTTGTCTTTAATATCAGGTGTCTTTATACTGAAGGTGAATGTTTTGTGCTCTGAGTTGGAGAATCGAAAAGTCAAACCAAGGAGTAAATGGATAATTACTCTGATATATGTGTGGACACTTCATGCTGCTTTATACAGCAGTACAAGAACAAATTTTTATGGGTTTCATGTTGAAGTGTAAAAGCACCCACAATTCAACTCAAATTATAATTTTGGTTTATGATTTTATCTTTAAATCACTTATGAACACACTCCAGGTTCCATATTCTTTCTTTTTATTTATGTCCAGTTACATAAACTTCAAGTTCAACATACAGGATCACTCTCAACTTGTCAATTATATTTTACTTCTTTAGTTGTAATTCACTTTTTCAGAGTAATTTGAATACTCTGGCTTTAAGCACTTCCTACTTTCTTCTACTTCAGTTAATGGCAATGAAATCAGACAGTAACTTTAAACATGCTTATGCTATCTGAAATTAATGTGAAACAAGCCTAGGTATAGCCACTTTTTATTGCAAATGAGATACGTTATCATATAATTACAATGGCCCTTAGTAACTGATTATCAGCCGATTCATGTAACGCGCCTAAAATGAGTTTTAAACAATCAATGGAAATTTGTTACTACAAATATCAGTATAAAAAGCATGAAGAAATGCAAGGAACGTATGTGAAATTGTGTTTTACTTCCAGTTAATATAAGTGATAGTCAAAATAAATGATGACTTTCTTTGTCAAGATGCTTTTTAATCTTTGCTCAGTAGATTGATCAGTCATATAGATATTGTGGAGACTTTCTTTGTGTGTTTCCATTGGACGTCATTTGAAATGTGGCTGTGTTTTCTCAGGTTTCAGAAGCTAAGCATCAGCCTGGCTATTGTATGTTTTATGAGGAATGTGGGCTTAACCCTTCTGTGGAAGGCAGCCTGATCAAGCCCTACATTCCTTGTTTGAACTACAGCTCAGCGAGGACTCTACAAGGGGAGCACTACCAGAGACTCAAAGCGGTTTGCCCAATGCTGGACCAGGGGGAGGGCAATACGAAGGCTTGCTGTTCAATAAAGCAGCTCAACTCTCTGGAGAACAGCTTAACGTTGTCCAAGGCAGTGCTCATCCGCTGTCCCTCCTGTGCAGAGAACTTTGCCACCCTGCACTGCATCAACACGTGCAGCCCCAATCAGAGCCAGATGGTCAACGTCACTCGCACCAAAAACATCACGGTGCTGGGACAGGTAAAGGAGGCTGTTGTTGCGTACCAGGCTTATGTCTCCACAACTTTCACAGATGCGGCCTTTAAGTCCTGCAGGAATGTGCGCATCCCAGCCACTGGGGGCTTTGCTATTGCTACCATGTGCGGCCGTTATGGTGCCACCCTCTGCACTCCTCAGCGCTGGTATGACTTCCAGGGTGACTCCAGCAATGGCCTGGCCCCGCTAGACATTGATTTCCGCCTCACTCCCCCAGGCACACCCGTGCCCTCAGGTATTGTGCCTTTTGATGGCAGAGCTGTCAGATGCAATGAAAGCTCAAGTATGAGGGCAGAGCCCTGTTCCTGCCAGGACTGCACCGATTCCTGCCCTGTGGTCCCTCCCCCGCTTCCTCCTCCACCTCCCTTCAAGATAGGGGACATGGATGGTGTGCTGGTGGTGTGTCTGGCCTGTTTCCTTGCCCTCAGCATCTTCTTCCTAGGTTTCCTGCTAGTGAAAGGCCTCCTACAAATCCTGAGGCGCCCATCCATCCAAGACAAAAACCACAATATTAAGGAACCTATAAACGCAAAGGATGTGACTTGTACGGACAGAAACAGTCTTGCTACACAAGAGTTCCTTGGGTCCCTGTTCCAGAAATGGGGAACCCTAATGGCCACACACCCACTGAAAATACTGCTGATTTCTTTGGTGGTAGTGATCGCTTTTGCTGTGGGTCTCATACACATTGAGCTGACCACGGACCCTGTACAGCTCTGGTCTGCCCCGAACAGTCGTGCCCGCAGAGAGAAGGACTTCCATGACAAGTATTTCGATCCTTTTTATCGCACAAATCAGCTGATCCTCACGGCGCCAGGTCGGCCAAGCCACACTTACGACTCCCTGCTCTTTGGCAAGCACAACTTCAGTGGCATCATCTCAAAAGACTTGATCCTGCAGCTCCTGGAGCTGCAGACCAAGATCCAGGCAGTTGAGTTTTGGTCCGATGACCTGAACCGCACCGCTAGTTTAAAGGATGTGTGCTTTGCACCCCTAAACCCCAAAAACCCATCGCTGACAGACTGTGCAGTCAACAGCCTACCACAATATTTCCAGAACAGTGTGAAGAACTTAAATGCCAAGGTGAACATGACAAAACTGGGCGTAACCAGGGAAGTGGACTGGAGAGACCACTTCATCTACTGTGTTAAGTATGTTGTGGTAAAACCTAATTTTTAATTCATTTCATTAAATAGAAAAATTCACAGAAAAGGCAGAAATGGTAAATGTCAAGTTTATCAAATATGTCAAGATCTTGAGGAAGGAAACAGACCACGTTTTAATATTAATTAATTTGTGCTATTTTAAATGTAGTGTATATTCTTTGCCTTATTTACAAAATTAATTTAAGATGAAAAAGATATGGTTAAGAGCCGAAAGCCAAGACTGACCGTACTGGGCTATTTGAGAAACAATCCTGCATGGTGGAAGTGCTGTTCTCCTTGTAACAGGGCCTTGATGCTTTTTTGCAGCTCTCCGCTATCTTTCAAAGACATCACAGACCTGGGCCTGAGCTGCATGTCGGATTACGGTGCTCCTGTCTTCCCTTTCTTGGCAGTAGGTGGTTATGAGAGTAAGTATAAGTAACTATTCTGCTGTCCATCTGCAGTTTTAGGGTTTTTTGCACTTGGTTTTCCCAAATAACATTAGCCCATTTTCTTAAATGTTACATGTAACATTCACCTAAATACGGGCGAACACTGTAAACAATGATTTAGCTGTAAACTCAGATTCTGACGATGCATGTTGGGCCTTCCTGTTTAAGGTGAACTGTGACGCCGTCTTCCCTGAACACTCCCTCTCTGTCTCCTTCTTCTTCAGACGAAGAATTCACCACCGCAGAGGCTCTCATTCTGACCTTCTCCTTGAACAACTATCCTCGGGGAAGCGTCAACTTCAAGCTGGTGGAGAAATGGGAGGCATTGTTTTTGGACATTGTGAAGGAGTACCAGAATGACCCGGCAACCAACTTCACGTTTGCCTACATGGCAGAGGTAAGGCCGTGTGCTGCAGTGTAGTTCCAACGCATTCTGTGAACAGCAAAAAAAGTTGCGGCAACCTCCAGTTTCCTTTATTATTATTTGTTTAATGGTGATATGATGCAGTAAGGCCCTACCTCCTTTGTCTGCTATTACAGAGGTCACTCGAGGACGAGATCAATCGCACGACTGCTGAGGACATCCCCATTTTCATGATCAGCTATGCTGTCATCTTTGTGTACATCGCTGTTGCGCTTGGAGAATATTCCTCCTTCAAACGTATACTGGTAAGATAATTTTATCAGGTTTAATAGAAGAGTCAAAAGTTCCTTCGCTGTTCGCAGAAACATACTGATTTGTGATGGTTCTGCTATAATGCGAGATTTAGAAATTTTTTAATGGAAATTCAGCACTTATCACGTTTATTTACACAAATCTAATGTTTGGCATCGAAGTGTAATAGTCTTGACACAAAAGGCTAAAGCAACTGCAAACTGGTGGTGGTCAGGCAGAGTTAAGTGTCAGTTGAAGACAGGCTGACGTGTGACATTCTGTTACAGGTGGACTCTAAGATTCTTGTGGGCCTGGGTGGGATTCTGGTGGTTGGATGCTCAGTGCTGGCTTCCATGGGATTCTACGCCTGGATCAGAATTCCGTCTTCACTGGTCATCCTACAGGTTGTCCCCTTCTTGGTGCTGGCTGTTGGAGCTGACAACATCTTCATCTTTGTCCTGGAGTATCAGGTATACAGCTTATAAATAAACCATTTTTGCAAATAACATCCAGTTTTGAATAAATCTTACTTACCCCTGTATTTCCCTATATTTCACAGTTAATGAAACATTTGTCATTAGGACAATCAGACCTAATTAGTTTCTGTAACACCTGTGAATAATATATGTAAAATGCAGTAAATAGGTTTCCTACAAGTAAGCAAATAATCCTTTAAGGCATTACCCCTTTGTATACTCACAGAGGGATGAGCGCAAACCTGGAGAGAAAAGAGAAGAGCAGATTGGTCGAGTCCTGGGCAGAGTCGCTCCCAGCATGCTCCTCTGCAGCTTATCTGAGTCCATTTGCTTCTTCCTGGGTAAGTTCCCAATAGAGTTTCATATGGGAGAAAGATACTTAGCCTCACACGACCTTGGTGAATTTGGTGCAGTGTGAGCATTAACATTTCAAGTAGGCCAGAAAGCCTGAGGGATTATATGAAACTAAATGTTGAGACAAGGGAATTAATCCATTCTGGAACTGGTGCACTGATGATACAGCTGGGGGCAGTGGGGACATCACAGTCACATGCCCTCCACGTGGCAGAACTGCCCAGCCCCAGGGGAGAATCCATGTGTCACCGTGGCACTTCCCTGTGTCCTCACAGGGGCTCTCAGCAGTATGCCAGCCGTCAAGTCCTTTGCCCTGTATGCTGCCCTGGCCGTGCTGATGGACTTCATACTGCAAATGACAGCATTCGTGGCCCTGTTGTCTCTGGACACTCGCCGACAGGACCAGAACTGCTGTGAACTCACTTGCTGCATGACAGTGTCTACCCCAGAGCCATCCAAACCCAGCCAGGGCTTCCTGCTGCCTGCCATGAAGCGCTACTATGCCCCTGTTCTGCTGCATCCTGTCACCAGAATCATTGTGGTATGGACCTTTGGTGCTAGGAGGAAGTTATGCTATTTGGTCCAGTGATCCCTACCTTTAGGCAGGCAGCATTTCTTAAACTGGACCTGAAAATTAAATGTTCCTTTCCTCTTTGAGTACTGTTACATAGACTAGTAACATCTTTCTCCAGATGTTGCTATTGTTACTTCAGTATCTGTTCTTGCTGCCAGCAGATGTTGGTACAGGTATACCTCCAATTACAACCATTCAACAAACAACTGTCTACACTTACAAACATGGTCCCTTAAAGCATTAAGAAACAAATTTGAGGTGCATATGACCATGGTCATTGTCATAAGTCACTGTGGAGTAGTGTAGTGTAAGCATTGCTGAGCAACAATAAAGTGATTTTAGTGCCAGCGACTTTATAACTCATATTATCTAGTATAGATACATACATTATGCGTGTGCCATGCACCCTCATTGTCTTGTCCCGTGCCCCGGTTACCATGTTAGTCATTGTCTGATTGTTCGCCCCTCGTGGTTAGGACCTGCGTAGCATTAGTCACTTGGGTGTTGTCTTTGTGTGTTTGCTTATTTTTGAAGTCTGTCGTGGCCTCCCTTGCCTTGCGTCACTTTAAGTGTTTTCTCAGGTGATCGAGGGGTGGGACAGTTTGATAGAGATCGTGTCTGCTATACTGTAAATTACACAGGTTAAAGTAAATTGCAGTTTTCATTTTAAAACATCATCCCATACCAAAAACTCGAATGAACCGATAAAATTGATTTGTCGCCCAGCTCCAATATATACATATATGAAATGTGAGTTATGACCAGTTTGACTTACGACCTGGTTGTTGGAACGTACCCCAGTTGTATGTGGAGGTTTACCTGTATTATTATTTCAGTCTCTGCTCTTATCTCCAGATGTTAGTATCGTTACTTCAGCTTTTGCTCCTTTTTTCAGATATTGGTGTTCCTCTTTATGTTCTGCGCGTCAGTCTTCCTAATGTTCCACATCAAAGTAGGACTGGATCAGGAGCTAGCCTTGCCGAAGGTGTGTTCAACCCATCAGACCACAGTTTTGATCCAACCTCCAGCATTAAATGTCTGATAAACTAACTTTGACTTCTCTCCTGCAAACACAGGACTCCTACATGCTGGAATATTTCAAATACTTGTTTAAGTATTTTGAGGTCGGCGTACCCACGTACTTTGTAACAACCCATGGCTTCGACTTCAGCAGTGTTCAGGGTATGAATGCTGTGTGTTCAAGCGTGGGCTGTAACTCCTTCTCCCTAACTCAGAAGATTCAGTACGCCACTGAATACCCAGAGCAGTGAGTACATTTCCACTCACAAGCCATATTGATATACCAGGGCCTGAAATAATTTCTTATAGGTTAAACAACGCTTGTTCAATCATTGCTGCTCTTACAGGTTTTATCCACAATCAGCCATTTGTTTAATGATTCAGCATTAGGGTTCAAAATATGATTTTTGGTGTTGTGTGATCAATATGTTTGCAACAGTGAAACAAGTATTTTATACATATTTTAAGAAGATATTAAAATGAGAATGATATTTGTTTTATATATGTATGGAATCAGAAAGGATCCTGTATTGCTAGGTCTTACTTAGAAATCCCGGCTTCTTCTTGGGTGGACGATTTTATTGACTGGCTCAACCCTGGATCCAAGTGTTGTCGACTATATACCTTTGGTCCCAATAAGGACAAGTTCTGTGCTGCCAATGAGTGTACGTGTTTTTCTTGTTTCACACTCATAAACATCCATCCATCAATTTTCCTTACCGCTTATTCTGGGTACGGTCACAGGAGTTTAGGGCACAAGGCGGGGTACTCCCTGGACAGGGTTCTAACCCATTGCAGATATATTCAGATATATATGCACTATATATTAATCTGCAGTGCAATATTGTAATGATAAAAATAAATGAAAAAACAAATATTATCACATTAGTTTATGTGAACATGTGATGCCATTCCATTTTTATTTTGCTGTTTGCTCAACATTTTTGCTTCTTTTGTACTAAATGAAGGTGTCTTTTCAATGTGATTACAGCTTCCTTTATATGTGCAAAGAGATGCATGAAGGTTCCTGAGGATGGCGTTCTGAGGCCCACAGTTGAGGATTTTAATAGGTTTCTGCCCAATTTCCTTAGCAACAGGCCTGACCTGCAGTGCCCCAAAGGGTAAGGTGTGCTTCTCTGTTTGGCAGACAGTAAAGGGCTGAGAGATGCTTTTATTGAAATTTTCATGCCTCTATACAGCTTGATATATTATCAAAACCTAACATTCCTGGCCTTTGAAACTACAATCTTTAGGTCAAACTATTTCCTCACCTAGTGCATTACAATAAAGCTTGAATTTTACATTGTCTTTAAACTCATTCAGTGCAAAGACAATCTCAGACAGTGAATGTTACTGTAAATAATATTACCAGCAGTTTATCACAGCAGATATAAACTCTGTTTAAGCTTTTCACTTTCTCAGAATGCAGAGATGTTGGACCTGAAGGAAGTTCCTTTTTGTCTTAATTTACAGCGGCTTGGGAGCGTATGATAAAGCTGTGGTAATAGACGAGAGTGGAGAAATCATAGGTAGGAATACTTTTTACTTTGTAAACAACAGCACAAAACTGTCACAGCCCAGCCTTAGCTATATTGCTATTCTTAAAACTAAAACTATTGTCGTTATACTGACATGGTTTTTCGGTTAAACACAGTTCAGTTTTATAAACTGTTTGTTTTTCAGCAGAGGACTGACTGAAGCCTTTCCCACACTGTTTCGCTAACCCTATGATTCTCGCTCCAACAGCGTCACGGTTCATGGCATATCACATACCCCTCACCAACTCCCAAGAGTTCACAGAGGCCTTGAGACGAGCGAGGGAGCTGGCCGCAAACATCACCCACAGCATGCGCGCAGTGCCTGGCACTGCGCCCGATTTCGAGGTCTTCCCTTACACGTACGTCCAGGACCTTCTTTCACCATACACGACCGCTACAAAAGGTTCAAACTGGATAGGCCGGATTCCAAAGAACTTAGGAACAGAAACTTGCTCATTTGTGCTTAGGAGCATAAATTAAACACGCACAGCTGACAGTAAAGGGATGTTGTTTTAAACGCACACATCAATGATCTGTCTCGTTAAGGAGTGCCATTGAATCCGTTTAAATCAGTTTACCCAGCGGCGTTGTCCAGATCCAGCACCATTCCGTTTCTCCTTCTCTCTGTCCCATAGTGTGACGTACGTGTTCTACGAGCAGTATCTCACCATCGTTCCTGAGGGCCTCTTCAACATCTCTTTGTGCCTGCTGCCAACCTTCGTGGTATGCTGCGTCCTACTGGGCATGGACATCCGCTCGGGCCTGCTCAATCTGCTTACCATCATCATGATCACCGTGGACACCGTGGGGGTCATGACACTGTGGGGCATCGACTACAACGCTGTGTCCCTGATCAACCTCGTCACGGTCAGTGGTGTGCTGCTCAAACAATGCCAAAACAAGTCAAGTTTGATTGACTACATGAAGCATCACTAGAAAATGACTGAGTCTTGATATTTTGGCTAAATAGCTTCTCTCCACTTCGCAACAGAAATTATATTCTTGATAAAAAAAACTAATGCCATAGATTTTCAAACTTTATTCAGTTGTGTTCTGTGACACAGATTTATTGTCAATCACAGTATTTCTGTGACTTCCTGCTCTTATTCTTATAAAAGGGCTTTTGTATGTTCTCAACAAGAAACGCGTGTGAGAACAAACCATATTCCAGCTTTAGGCACAAAATAACTGCTGTAACCATTACAGGGCATATTACTTTTCCCCAAGTGTACATTGCTATTTAGAAGGATAAAATCCTTTGGTAGTCATTAATATTCATACAGTATGTCAGATAGTTTTAGCTTTAGTCCTCTTCTGGGCCCTATAACTAAACATTCCATCTCATTGCTGATATTACACTCATAGTTGAATAAGACAAGGGCAGATATGGCTTTATTGCATCCAAATGCTATTGACTGGAGCCATTATCTTATTTTTTTTACTCACACAGTAATTTGCCTGTTGTGGTTGGCGTAAACATCAGAAGGTGAAGCTGACACCACTTGTGTTCCATGTTTCTCCAGGCGGTGGGCATCTCAGTGGAGTTTGTGTCTCACCTGACGTGTTCCTTCGCCCTCAGCACACAGTCCACGCGTGTGGAAAGGGCCAAGGAGGCCACAGCAAGCATGGGTAGCGCGGTAAGGGCATCCTCCACACAACACGAGCGTGGAGACACCTTATCACAGCATTAGGGTTCACACTATGAACACTATACAACTACAAGCAAAGAGCACGTTCTTTCCATGTAAAGTAGCCACTAAACACTGAGCGTTCTTTGGGTTTTCAGAGACCTTTTGGAGAAAAGCATTGACGTCTAAGAGTGATAGCACCATTTTCCATGTTGTGATTGTGAGCTGAGCACGACTGGCTCTGGCGTCTGCAGGTGTTTGCAGGTGTTGCCATGACAAACCTCCCGGGGATTGTGGTGCTGGCATTTGCTAAAGCGCAGCTCATACAGATTTTCTTCTTCCGACTGAACCTGGTCATCACGCTGCTTGGCATGGTGCATGGCCTCATCTTCCTCCCCGTCCTTCTCAGCTTCTTTGGTGAGAGCAGAACCGCCTCAGATGCACATGTGCACACCTATACACAGCATGTGTTTTTGACCTTTAGGTCCTGAGCATGAGTTTCTCACTACAGTACCATGATGTTTATGTATTTATTATCTATAATGTCATGCTGTATAATAATATATAATGTCACATAGTTAAAAGAACACCTCTATACAGCATGAAGTCTTTAAAATCCAATGTTGATGTGATGACCTTTGAACCTTCACCCTTCCCTGCACAGGTCCTGAGCTGAACAAGGCTGTATTGTTGGAGCAGCAGAGGAAAGCTGTGCAGGCAGCATCACACCCCGCCAACATCTACACCAACATGCACTTTGAGGACTGCGAAAAGAAGCACCCAGCCGGCCCCTGGGAGCACAACCAGAAAATGAACGTAACGACTGCAGTCACCACTACAGAAAAAGAGGCCATAGAAAACACCACTCTCTAAATAATGTAAAAAACCTCATTAGTTTTTTTGTTTGTTTTACAACTGGTATACCTCCTTATAGCTGTTTTTATATATATATATATATAATGAGCAGTCTGTGGCAGAACTTTCACAATCTGTAACTATGCAACTTCAATGCAATAACACTTTGCACGTCTTACCAGCTCTGACAACAGAGGAGCAGAAAGGGGACAGTCATTGTCATCACTTTCTTTAACCTAATTTTGAATGAAGCTTTCTTTTTAAGTTTAGTGTTAGAACAATACAGTCTGGGCAAAAAGTAAAAAAAATGTTCTTGCTTCTAACATAAAGGACAAATGTCGCTGTGGATTAGAAAAGGAATTACTTCAAATGTTTTAAAACTTTGTTTCTGTATATGTCTGTTTTATATACACACATAGTGTTGAATGCCATCATTCACATTACTTATAACAAAGTAACACAATGACATAATTATATTTGTCAAGTATGTGGCAACATGACACTCCAGTATATAAATAAACTAAGAAACGAGTAAAAGCTGTAATTGAAGTAATGTAAATGCAGAGATTTAAAATAGAAATGTTTAAATATTAATGGAATTGATTATGACTGTAACATTTCTGTATTAAACTGATATTTATTTTTTATATTTCCTGTGTGTGCCATCCAACATGGTTGTCCAACATAAATCATACAACTCTGTAAAAATGAACACATTTTAATCCAGCTAGAACCATTAACAAGGAAGGAGCAACAATTACAAAGTAAAAGCTATAAACATTTAATAATGTTTGTCTTGGACACTACGCCCAGTTCGAAGTGCTCTCTTAAAATGTTCTCGGTGCTATTGTACACAATTAATTAACCTGTGCTACCCTGGTCTGCATTAAGTATGTCCCAATGCTTTCATACATTTTTTAAAAGGCTAACTTTAAAAAACTAAACAAATTGGCACTGAAAATTTAGCTTTAGAGGTGTTCTTTTTTTTTTTAACAAAACATTAATTTCCACAAATTAACTCCAGAATAAAAGTCTGTGACATCTGAATGAAATACCAAGTCCAGGAGAACATCTCCGTCATTATATCCCATGAGAAAGTGAACTTCCAGCACAAGCTTTCTGGTGCTCATGAAAGGCCGCCCACCTGTCCATAACTGAGTTAATGACATGACCTTTGACATGTCCCTATGCCAGAGGACAGTCCCTGTGACCCCAGGCTACTGCTGACAGACCACAGAGCACACAACGAGTTCTCTTGTCCTGGTTAGGTGATCAAGGTCCCAGCTGTGTAAGGCACTTCCACACCCACTCTTGCAGAGAGCCCAGTGGTTCTCACACAGTGGAACACAGCACCACCCTGCTCATCAGCACACGCGCTCTGCCTTCACACGGGAGTTCGCGTGCTGCTGCCTCCTCATCCTCCTGTAAAGCAGCGTCACAGTCCCACTTTACCCACATACATGTTTATACACTACATTATTTTGCTGCTCTAAAAAAGGCAAAGACAAGATAAACAGACCACAGAGGGCCTAGTTAAAACCTCTATCTGCACAGTCACACTGGTGAAAACATCAGGCACTGATACTGGTAAGTACAGGTGCTCCTCAGTTCACGATGCAGCTACGTTCTGATGAATCCATTGTAACATGAAGCATCATAAATCAAATATGAATATGTGCTGTATGATTAGTAAATTATTATTGTCACCGAATGACCAAATAAATAAATAATTACTGAAACTAATTAACTATAAGTAATTGAGAAGCAAATAAATTTATACAAGTTTGTCCTATAAATAAAGATATAGTACTGTAACAAAAAAAAACTTTTACATTGTCTTGATTTTCTCGCGATCCCTACAGAAACTGAGAGCGTGGCTGGACGGGTGCTGCCATGTTCCTGTCACGAGCCTTCAGGCACGCAGTCACAGATTTCACCTGCCTAGGTCCTGAAGTCAGAGTTCGCAGACCAGGAAATAAAAGCCTGTTTTGAATCTCACTCCATGTTCATTTATTAAATCGCTGTCTGTGCTCACTTGCTCTGTTCATGGTATTGTGAGTATTTCTACTGTTTCTCTTTTATTCCTGATTGATCTCTGTGCTGTTCTAGTAACTGGCTGTTTGGTAGAGGCCGATCTTGAATTAGTGGGTGTGAAATCCACACTACAGTCCTGACACTCCTGCCATCTGTATGAAGTATCATACAGTATATCAGTATCTTGGGAAAAGATCTAAATTCAAAGCTTTTCAAAGTTTGATGGACGCTCGGTTCATACAGCTATCGTACCATCATAAAGTTGGAAAGCAAAACATTGTAAGTCGAGGAGCCTCTATATGTTGCAAATACCTGTTGCACCGTGGCCCTTAAAGATGTAAATACGGGATTAGGATTACGTCAGATGATACAGTGAAAAGGTTTACCTGTTGGAGCCCGTCACCATGCACTTCCACAGCATTGCATAGAGGCCCAGCAGGAAAGCGATGAACAGTGCTGCTGCAACAAGGCCTGCAGAAACGCATCACCGACGTGTTACGCCACCTGCTGTTCACTGGTGTTTATGCTAAACTGAAAGCAAAACGACATTCTGCAGGCAAGCAGCACATTCTCAGTTTCTTTTCAACTGCAACATTACAAAGCAGGTTATACTTGTATACCAGTGGTGAGCCATAAGGGCCAGCAAGGTCTTCTCTGCTGGCCTAAACACTGTCAGAATCACTGACTTACGGTTTAATATATTTTTTCCATTAATGTGCAGTGCAGGTGCCTGTATCTTAAAATAAATGGCAATGAAGCTGTTGCTTTAACCAATCAGATTTCGAGATGGTGACACCAGGGCCATCTAGCAGGCAATAATGTCGGCATTTTCACGTATTTTGATTGGATGGTCAAAAAGTGCACTAGTTAGAACTAGCAAACTGCATATCTAGTGATTTAATAGCTGTTCAATCCACAATGGCTGACAGAAGAGAAGAAAATGATTTGGTCACAGATCTACTTACAAAGCCATTTTCAAAACGGACTTTTCAAGAAAAGCTGGACAAATATAAGGAAAGGTCAACCAACCCTGAAGCTAGCAAGCCTATCACAGCCAGGGAAAGGGTTTGTCCGCCACTTTCAATTAATTATCTATGAGCAGTACCCTTGGCTCACAGCCTCCAAGGCACACTGCAAATTGTATTGCTGGGAATACCTGTTATTTGCTATTCATAGACTTGGTGTTTGGAGCCACATTGGGTTTATACATTTGCAAAGTTGCCTAACCAAGGTAGCAGTGAGACACCAAAGCATGGCTGGACACTTACAAGCTTTTGGAGACCCCAAACAACCTAACCCACGTGTCTTTGGACTGTGGGAGGAAACCGGAGAACCCAGAGAAAACCCACCAAACACAGGGAAAACATGCAAACTCCACACACACAGACCCAAGGCGAGAATCAAGCCCCAGGCCAAGAGGTGCAAGACAACAGTGCTAACCACCACACCACCATGCCACCCCTCCACTGTTGTATACTTCAAAGCAGAGAAACAATACTGGGCTGCTAACTGTTTTGTGTGAATCTACATTGCCTGGTAGCAGGCTGACTCACCATCCTGCACTGCTACCCAGTGCCACTCATGCTGTGAGTCTCTACTGTAAATGTATGGTGTTTACACATTCACCTGCACCCTTGTGGCTGTTGCTGTTTTTCCCCACAGTACCAAAATGAGCAACTTGGATGATTCATGATGCTAAAGTGGCCCTGTAGCATGTGTGTGCATGTATCTGTGCCCTGTGACAGTTGTGTATGCTCCCTCCTGACCACTGCACTCTGGAATAACTTCCAGTCTCGTTATGTAATGGAGGCTGTTCCTGCATGCATGTACTGCATAAGTATTGGTCCAGCAAAAGCCCTCAGGGGAGCTAATCTCTTGCCATGACTCCGGCGAGTAATGTCATTGTTACCATGCTCACAACCTCAGGAAAGCCAACCCTGGAGCCCTAAATTAGATAATCAGGTTGGGAAATAAATGAATGAATGAATTTACAAATGTTTGCTTTTTTAAGCACAGCTACAGACAGCAGCTTCATGGAAGTGTACAGCTGATTCAGAGCACAATAATGTAGTTGTTTTTAACAATGATGGTACAACAACAAACAGTGGTATGTAAGAATTAGGTGGGTTAAAACATTTTCTCTATCTGAAAACTTGAAGTTTATACTCAGCTGTGCAATGAGTTATTAGTGCTGTATTCACTAATTACATCATTAGAAATTTGCAAAACATGTTAAATACTCTTAAAAGAAACAAATTGCATACTAGTCTTGCACTGAAGTAGGCCATAGGCCTGCATATTCAGTCATTCATTCATTTTCCATACCACTTATCCTGTTAAGGGTGGCAGGAAGCCTGGAGCTCAACTCAGGAGACACAGGACTCAGGACACCAACCCACCGCAGGACACACACACGCACACTACAGGCAATTCGGAGACACCAATCAACCTAACCTGCATGTCTTTGGACTATGGGAGGAAACCAGAGAACTTGGAGAAAACCCACCAAGCACAGGGAGAACATGCAAACTCCAGGCACACAAACCCAAGGCAGGAATTCAGCCCCAGGCCTGGAGGTGCGCGGCGACAGTGCTAACCACCACACCACTATGTTGCCCTGCATAGACATCTTTTCACAAATTTATACTGCAGTAAAAAGACTGGACAAAATTTAGACTGCACAAAATACTTTGCCATCCATTTCACTTACCACTAATGTCACTGTCAAGACTATAGCAGTTTATTGGATAAAAACATGATTATAGTACTGACTCCCATGTGGTTGTACACAAATATTAACACTAAAAACATAAATAATAAAGATTTTTTTTTTATTATAGACAATTCCCTTTATAGGGGAGCTGAAATACTATATACTAATATTAAAATATGTGCATGTAACCACACCCAAATAAGTAGCATAATTATTAACACAACAATGTGAAATAATATGGAAGATGTAGTCTGTAGTGAAGATATACTATCAACACACCTTTAGGGGGCAGTAGAAATCAGCAGTAAAACATATTGCAATAGCAGTACATGTATAATCTATGTAAGACTTCACATAACCTAAATATCAAATTCCACTGTCAGGAACATATTAATGATGAAATACATCTCACACTGTTTAAACCTATGTTCACCTCCTCAACATTTCAATTTAATAAAATGTCTGCCACACATTGTGTATAATCTGACACACAAGTATGATTTCACCACACTTAAAATGATATACAAGGTCTCTTCCAAAATATATTTGAAAATGTCTGCCATAGTTAGCAACAAGAGAATTTAAATGTGACTGAGATATTGTAACTCCTGTTGTAGAGTGTTAATAGGCAGGTGTGGTCTAATGTTCATTAAATCCTCAACACAGAGATTTTATACTGAAAGGCTCACTCTTTAGTGAATTGGGCTGGACTATCACTGTAGCTCACTGTCTTTTTCCAATTTAGCAGCTAAGCCTGCCAAACAAGTTCCGAAGAATGTTTCCACAAAACCAGTTCAGGCAACAAAATGTACTTGACAAGTTGTAACATCTTGCTGCTTTTTTGTAAAAGTGTGAGCAACCACAATAAACCTAAACTTTAGCATGGACAGTGATGTGCACATCTCAATTCAGCAAGTTTTATTTCCACAAAAACAGATCAGAATTCTTACTCCAGATCTACCTGCAAAGCACCCACAGTGCAAGAAAAGCTCACTTGAGATACATCTAGCATATTATGGACAAGATGAGACCTGTTGGGATTAATCTAACCAGGCTTACTCTGAAGCCCCCTGTGCAGTTATACTGTGTTCCAACGTGCAAATAACTGAACTGAACTGAGACTCGTTGGGCTGGCAGGGGTTTAGTGTGCAGTTCAAACGTGGCACTACACGGGTATCTACCAAAAGGTAGGTGGAGCATTTGTTTGGCCTGCCTCATTTTTAATAGTGACATTGGTGAATTGGGACTGGTTTTGTTTCTCCAAAATATGCAAGCAGTGTATAACTGCAGCAAAAATATTAATCTAATTCTGCTTGCATCTGCTTGTATATACCTGAAATTAAGAATTACATGAAAAGTAAAGAGAAAGCCAGCAATTATCATATGACTTGCTTTCTCTGTTGGTTTTATGCATATGTAACGGATGTGAAAATGTTGCTGTGTGAACCCCTGAGAGTCAGGACAAGAATGTGACTAGTCCCCCAAGGGAGAGAGTCAGGCTTTTAGCTCAGCGGGCTAATCATCTTGTCTGGTAACTGTGCGGACTGCAAGGGCAGGAATTTAAGCCCCGGTCGTCCCTGTGACACATTCAAGCCATCAGTAAATTTCCAGGCTCTGGAATATCTGTCATGCCAGTGCCTGTCATATCCTTCTATCTCCTCTAGGTGTCACCCTTCTGTATCTCTGTTTCTTTCCTGAGTCATTGAGGTAATGCCATTAGTGATTTCCATCAGTGTAATGTGCAGACTGAAGGTCCCACTCACCTGGGATGATACCACTTGTGTTCTGTGGAGGACTGTTAGTGTTTGGAAAGCCTGGGACATGCCTGGAGTCTAATTAGACAAGCAGGATGGAATGAGAATCTTCCACTATCTTGACCATAGCACACAGTACCTGTGGTCAAAACATCAGTGCCTTTCTGGTTTCTGAGTCCAGAACACGTCACTTGTATACACGGCTTTAGAGGCCAGCATGGAACAGACTGTTGCTGGCACAGTGTCTAACAGAATGTGAACACTCACCATTACTATGGAGAGCAGCAAAGGAGACCCATGGCTTCTCTGTGACAGCCTTCTGAAAGACAGCATCATACAAGCACCCATAGGCAGATAAAGAATGAGCACTTTGAGAAGGGTCCCTCCATATGTCAAACTAAACTATAAAGAGCGCACAGGCCCACATATGCCCTCCATTTGTCAAACTGTAATAGTAACAGAACATTTTGCGTCTAACCCGTCTATGCAGAGTACCATTTGTGGTAGTTTGACTTGAACCAACATTACCTTCTACAATGTAAAAATGTCTGAAACACAATAAGCGCACTTTATTGCACATGGTAGTAAACTTAATCACCGTGTCTGCTTGCTATAACATGTTTCTGCTCTGACAAGCTCGATCAAATTCCTGAGTTATTTAAAAAAAAACAGGCAAGCCTCATCTCATATACTAGACGCTACTTCTAGTTAACACAGCATTGCGACAAAATATCAAAAGCCTCTCACTACATTTTTGGAGCATTGTAACTTTTACCCCACTAGTGTGATATGCATAGAGCTGTAAAAAAAAAATAATAAAATAATAATAATAATAAATAAAATAAAAACTGGCAAAGAAGTGAAAACGCTCGTGTTTATCCATCTTTTCTTTAATAACAAGAACTAACATAATACACCTCAAAGTTTTTCTTTCCGGGAACCGAATTTTAAAATAATCTGTACCGAGCCCACTTTTTCTAATAAATGAAAAAAAGAGAAATGTTTCCTTCGATTTCTGACTCAGAAATTCCTAAATTCACATATTTTGTCCATGTTTTCAGTGTTACACAAGTATAAACGCCTTTACCATATCAAAGATGGAAAATTATTCACATAGTAACTTTGTGTAAAATCACGTACTATAAATTAAAACACGTCTCAAAATATCTACTTACATTGCTGTCAATGTTTGATAAATATTGCAGATATACACAACAACTGAAAATTTTAAATGTCAAAAATGTAGGAGATAATGAATTTTAGTGTGCTTGTCATAGACAAAATGAGATAACTGTTTACATTCTTGGATCCTCGGAACTCATCTACGATATTTATTTTGAAGCTTCTCAACAGTTAATCGGAAAAGCCGCAAGAGCGCATGTCCATATATGCACTAAATGAAATAAACGCAAAGTTACAACTGTTTTTTTCGTAGTTTACTCGTGTCCGACTCTTCGTGTTTCGTACAATTGTTAACATCACCTAGTTTTACATCATGCACTTCAAATCAGCTTTTTACTACTCATACAGACACTAATGACTTTCACAAAACTAAAAAAAATCGTTAACGTGAGAAGACAAGAAAATATAAAAGGCAATAGTAAACATTTAATTCAACAATTTGGTTCAGAATCTAAGACTGTCCTACCTGAGAGTTATTATTGATATTTCCATCCCGCCAGAACTCGTCAGTCCTGTTTCTCACTGCTTTCCACATTGTTGCCATTGTACTGGAACAGAGAGCGCAGTTTGGTTCGGCTCATCACCGTATGAAGGCATTCTTTAAAATGCGTGAGTATTTGTATGTAAAATTGAAACCACTACGTCAAGTTCAGTTCCTCTTCATGTTCGTAACATGCAGTCGTTTAAAGTTCAAAGGAAACTAGATATAATAATTAATTCACCTGAAAAATACCGGAACGGTAGAATTGAACAATTTCCAACATTTGCCCGAAAAACAAGGGGGAAGTCTTGCACATACTTACACACAATCAGCTGTCCACTGTAAATGTTTACCACCTTGACTGAATCACTATCAGTGAGGTCAGAAGAAGTAAAATCTATTATCTGTCTGTAGACTATCTGTAATCCCTGCCAGTTTGCGAAAGACGTACTTACCAGAGTATTTTGGCATATTTAATAGTATGTTAATTAGAAGGTTTCAACACGTAGCCTATAATTTTGCTTTACCAATCATACGTCACCATAGCCTGAAGTGTTTCAGACCTAATACGCTATGCGTTTTACCTGGTGAGCCGTTTTTACATTTTACATTTACATTTTTTACATTTTATTTATTTAGCAGACGCCTTTGTCCAAAGCAACTTACAAGGATAATAGTACACGTGCATGTCACAAA
>JABJVR010000035.1:6286275-6303748 GCA_025773905.1 Chitala chitala
ATATGTTAACAAGAGAACTTTGAAATCAGTTCTGTACTTAACAGGGAGCCAGTGGAGTGATGACAGTATAGGGCTTACATGGTCATACTTTAAACATTTTCACGTCTGCTAGTGCTTTCAGAGATATGGCAAAAGTAGCGGTGCTATATACGTATCTGTCTTCTGAACATCTTCTGTCTTGGTGTGAATTAGGAAATACCTATGTAATACCTATTCACTTGCAGCTACTGTGGCATGGCAGTTTAGTGGCATGGGAATCAAAAACTCCATCAGCAGCAGTAACAGCAACTTCTGTTCTGTCTGATTTGACAAAATAGTCAGTTAGTTTATCTGACTAACTTTCTCCTTCGGTTGCTCTTTTGTTCTTCGTGATCCTCAAGGTACATGGGTTTCTGGGTTACTGGCACTTTTATTTGACACAGACACGTACCTGCCCTTTTGTTTCATAGGTATCCCGACCAAGACGAGAACACGGGAACTTTACTGTAATTCTTCTCCAAGTTTTCATTTGTGCTTGAGCATATTTAGACTATTCAAATTCGTCCTGCTGTTGTCTCTTTCTGTTTCTGTGGTACAGCGCTTCAAACACACGTTAAGCGTAGTGATCGAGAAGCAAGTTGACCCATCGCTGCGTGTAGGGTGTGTGCAGAAATAATTTGGGCATGCGAGGAGGGACGTAAAGAGAAGAGTCGGAGAAATGGGAATATTCAGGGTACATTTACTACGGTGAAAAGAAATATAAAGATGAAAAAAGTAAACCCCGGACATATTATGTAATGTAGAAACGGACACAATTTGTGTACTAAAAGAGAAGACATATTCGTAAAAAACGAGGAGCTACTGCATCTCCACACGGTATGCCACCTGCACGGCTGCGAAGAGGAAACCCCTATAACATGTTCGCAGTGCTCAGAGACTTATCTGCGTAGACTGGAAAACATTTACAGTAGCCAGTGTCTGAGCAGAGCCACCACCATTTCCACTGACCCTACACACCCTGGTCATTCCCTCTTAAACCCCCTGGTCTCTGATAGGCAGTGCAGGAGCAATAAAATGCGCTATGCTACCGGAATCTTGCACTGTAATCAGACAACCAGCTAACCGTTCTTAGTCTTTGACATCATTCAAACTACCAAACACACATACATGCATAGACTCATACATTTTTAAACAAGGACTGGTCTGCCTCGTTTACACTTGCCACACATGATCCTGAAACACTTTTGGACGTTACTTATGTATTCTTGTACTGTAAACACTTTATAACTTATACCGTGTATTATTCTATTTTGGACTATAAACACATTGGACAGTAAAAGTGTAGTAACTCATACGGTATATTACTTATTGTATTTTTGCACTCAACATACTTCACTATTCATCCCCTGCAGTTTATCATGATTATACGTTGTGCTGAATTGCATTTTTTATGTAAATAACTTCATGAAGCTATATTTCTTTTCTGTCATTCTTGGAACCACACACTGAATTTTGTATATTGTGCTATGATAACGATAAATTTTTATTTTAACGCTGAAAATATGGGAGGTTGGAGACAAGGGGGCGCCCTAGCAACACAGATGTTTCTTATTTAATTTCCGGTAGTTTTAAAGTAAATTAAAAGTCCAAATATCTTATCAGACTACATTTTCCGGTATGAGGTCCGTTCCGGAAAGAAGGATTAACAAATCCTATATCAAACAAAGTCCGACTCAGCACAACCAAAAGCGCGAATTGTGGATTTGTCAGTTTCAGAACAGCGGACTGCGATTTGTTTTGTTACACATGATAGGTAAATCCATATCACTGCGCGTTTACGGCGAGATATAAAAAGCCATCTCTAGTCAGTCATTGAACACGCTATGAGCCATGGACTCAAAGAGGGACAGACAAAGAGCTACGTATTTTACAGAACTCGAACAAGAAGTTCTAGTGTCAGCGTACAAAGAGTACAAGTTCATATTTGATAAAAAAGGCAATACTGCAAAAGCAGCGAAAGAAAGGCAGGTGGCATGGGAAAAAATTGCTGATAGAGTGAATGCGTAAGTAAAGTTAATGCATTAAATACTTAATTACCCCTTTAAAGGTGTCACTGACAATATCAATAAAATGTATATACTTTGGCTTTTCTGATTTATATCTGGTGTGTAACAAAATAAATTTCGTGAGATTAAAATTTCCGCAATGATGAGAGATGAATACCCAGTACTGAATTCACTCCGGAGAGATCTTTCTAATCGTAAAAAGGTTAATAATAATAATAATAATAATAATAATAATAGTAATAATAATAACTATTATTATTATTATTATTATTCTGAGTTACATCTGGTAAGAAAACCAAAAGCAATTATTTCTTATGCACATTTACCATACAGTGTCATTATATCAATCTGCCAGGTACAAGGTAGAGAACACATTTACATTTTGCATAGACCATTAAAGGCCTGAAAAAGACAAATAATGATAATGTCTCTGAATTGTACAGTATGTAATATTATACATTATTTTCTGAAATAGTTGTAACCCTGGAGCTCCCAAACGCACTTGGCAACAGATAAAAGTCAAATACAAAAACATTGTTCAGACAGGTAATGTTCTACTCAATTTACAATGTGTATAGTCATAATTCTATAATTTGAAAAGGTAGGCCAGTCATTTGCTGTATTTCACAATAGCCAACAGAAAGAGAGCAGAGGCCCGTAGAACAGTAGGTGGACCCCCACCTTGCCGAGTCCTTTCAGCAGAGGAAGAGATGCTCTGTGAGAATACAGCGAAGCCCATAGTGGAGAGTATCCCTGGGGGTATCTCATCTGAGGCAACCGCCTGTCAGGACACGACTACCTATATAAAAGGTATCGTCCCATACTCGTCCAAGTGCGAGAAATACAGAGTAATTTCATAGTGACACTTTGATGCATACATCTTATTCTTTTCACAGTCAAAGACACTCTTGAGCTGCTGGACATCAAGCTACAAGTGAGTGTTCACTTCTTCAGATTTCCCATTTTAAAGATTGCTAACAAACATTTTACTTTTTTTTCCCCACAGAATGATGAGGATGATTATGACGGTGAGACCGTCTCTTCAGTACCTACTGACAGTCTTGCACAGGTATGGATATATGTCAGAGTTTCTCACTTTTTTCCCAAGGGAGCCACATTTACTGAAAAAAATCAAGAAAAGAGCCACTCAGTATTCAGAAGTTGCCAACGTGGGGAGCAGCATGTTACTGGAGCAGGCAATAAAATTTGGTGGGCCGCTCAATGTCAAACACTGAAATATGTTCTGCAGGGAATGTTTAACAACATACTCTCTGATGGACATTCTTTGTACTAGTTATTGTTTTTTTTTATCAGGATACGGCTAGAGAGAGCAGTCCATGCCCCCCTCAACAGGAAAACCCACAACGGCTTCACGCTGTAAGGTCATGTGACTCTATAATTTATCAATGTATGATTGTATATTTTACAAATGTACTGTAAAATCCTCAGCTGCCTGTACAAGACTTGTACAAAATACATCTGGAGAAGCAGATAAGAAAATGTGACCTCCAAATGGATCAAATTAAACTACAAATGGACCACAGTCGTCTTTTAATGGAGAAAACCAAATTAGAGATTGGAGTACTGCAGCATCAATTAAAGGTACATTCAGAATGAAATACTCTCATCCTGTTGTGGCCTCACAAGGTGATTAAGCATTTGTTTTTCTGCAGGGCATGAAGCAAAAAGAAGAGGAGAGCTAGGGTTAGGGGATACTGAAAATACTGTATACAAAAAAGAACTGAATAAATGTTGAAATAAAACTGTGAAAAAAAATCCTTCAACTAAAATAGGTAATATACAACATATCTATAACACCAAAACCTTCTCAGTTGTTGGGTAAATCTAGGAGAGTGTCTTCTTATTCTCTGGTCACTGTAGGGCATCTTTCTCCTTTTATTGCGGCTATGTTTTTTAGTATAACACATGCCACAGTAATATCACATACTCCTGTTGGAGTCACCCTGAGACTATGCAGGCACTGGAACCGGGCCTTAAGGATGCCAGTGGTCATCACCATGGCCCTGGTTTGGCAGTTGGACTGTTTATAGTACTTCAGGCTCAGAGTAGGGAGTCATGAGGTAGGGCAGGCAGGATACCCTCTGTCCCCAGGCAGCATGCCATCATACTGTCCTTTTAATGAGATACTATAGATAAATTTCAGAAAAAGTAATCTGAAATTTATCCAATTAGTGGCATGGTGGCTCAATGGGTAGAACATCAGGCTCGGGTGTGGAAGTCTCCCTGTTTGAATCCCCACCTAGCCACTAGGTGTGTCCTTGAGTAAGAGACTCAAATGCTAGCTCCTGGGCACTGCATGTGGCTGCCCATTGCTTCACCCTGAGGATGGGTTATATACAGAGAACAAATTTCATTGTAACATGTATGTGTAACATGTATATGTAGTCAATGACAATACATCTGGTGCTTCTTCTTTACATGAAACTACTGAAATAATAAAGTTAAACTGTGAACATTGTGCACATCTGTTTCATATTTGCCTCACTCTTTCAAACCCTCCTTCTCTGTGATAAATGGTTGTACAGGGCAGACTCCAGGAACACTCTTGAGTCATGTACTGACCCAGGCAATTGCAAAACTGACCCAGGCAATGCATTGTTAGTCATAAAGTATGCAGCCTCATATATCATGAGAACAGAGAAGAAGGTCATTTATATATGACAAGATGACAAAATCAGGTACAAAGGAATATTTTAATATGGTTACCTGCACATTTACACCATGACAGGATTTTATATTAACATAACCCTCTTCGTTGACTTCGTTAACAGAGTGAAAAGGATTGAAAGGGTTAAATTCAGATTTAAATCCACTATTACCTGCGAATTTGTAGGTTAGCTTCAGTACATAAATAGAGATGCTGACTTAACGGGATTTGATCTCCTCTTTGTACATTGAACGGACTGATTAGGATTTCCGTGAAACACAATTTGACTAAACTGATTATCTGTCAAATTTTGCTCCTCGGAACGGACCTCTGTGATTGTAGCACTTGGACTTTTATTTTGAAAAAGACCGGAAGAGCTTCGCGTTGACAGGGACGTTCCGCTGTTGTGTAGGGCGCGAGTTCTCAATGTTATTTTGTCGTGGTTAGTGATCAACTACAGCAGAAGAAAAAGTAATATAGGACGGATTACATTTACCCCATATTTTTTTCCCCAATACAAGTAAGGCACACATTTGACTCTACATATTTTACATTTGTGTTGTTTGTAGCACGACATACCGTGGAGCTATTTTGGGTCAGTTTCAAGTGCATGGCGGTATTGAACTGTACTGTGGGAAATACAGCTGTATCTGCTGTTTTGATTTGCTGTGGGAAAACTCCAACCCAGCATTATTCGATGCACCCGTAAATGCTCACTTGCCTAACTTATTTCGTATGAAGTTATTTCAATGGTACAGCTTAGTATGACATGAGTTTTAGCTGCTTTTATGATGCATGTTCACCACCGTGCATGTGTGCCGCTGCAGGTCCTCAACATGTTCTCCGACTTCACGGCCCAAAAGGAAGGGACGTTGCTTTGTCCGCCGGACTCAGACGCCCCCGTTTTTGAACGAGTGCGGCCATCCTATATAAACTGCGCAGACCGTTTTAAAGTCGGGGAGCGTAGCTTCAGTCGACAGTACGCGCACATATATGCAACAAGACTGATGCAGATGAGAGACATCGTTATCGCGAGAGCCAAGCAGACCTGGGGTGAATATCCGCATAGTTTATCTATCCAGTTATGGCATCTAACAATACGTTATCAATTTTAAAACACCATGGGTTATTTCAGGTGCCAGTGTACCAGTGAAAAGGCTCTGCGATCTTCAGATGGGTGAACAATGCTGTATTGTGGGAACCGTCTTCAAACACATGGAACTTCAGCCTTCCATTTTGAAGGAAATCAGCGAAGAGGTGTGGATCAGATGCCAGACTCCAGTAATAGGGTTATAGGCAGAATGAATTGGGCTTTCTTTCTTGGTCCACCTTCTCATTACCTACCTCTTGGTCTTAGCATAACCTGCTGCCCCAGCCGCCCCGCACCAAGTACATTAGCCAATCAGATGAGCTTATTCTGGAGGATGAGCTACAGAGGATAAAACTGGAGGGAAACATTGACATTCCCAAATTTGTCACAGGTTTGTTACTGTGTCGCTCGTTTCCTTTAAGTAGGTCAGATTGGGAGGGCAGGTCTCCTGTTGTTAACGTGTTAACATAACAGCACTTAGTCTGTTCCTAGCACACATTTGTTAGTACTTTTTAAAATACTGTTTGAAGTAATCATTTTTACAGTCATGTTTGTAAAACATTGGTGTTTTTTTTGGACTGCTTAAAGTGAATGCGTTAATGGACGCCTTTAAAGTTTGCTCTCTGACCCCACTTATGCCCCCATGCTCAGGCAGTGTTATCGCGGTGTTCGGAGTGGAGAAGGATGATGGGAAGTTTGCCGTTGAGGCTTTCTGCACCGCAGACCTGCCTGTCCAGCGCGCCAGGCCGCCACTGTCCTCCGATAGGTGAGACTGAATTGCGTTGTAGGGCGCCGTGGGAACAAACAGGGATACAAGCGGCTCAAGCTGGTGTTTCTTCCTGGTTGGCAGGTTTGTGCTCATGGTTTCTGGGCTCGGCTTGGGTGGTGGTGGGGCAGACAGTCTCCTGCCCCTGCAGCTGCTGGTGGACATGGTGTCTGGACAACTGGGCGACCAGGGCGAACAGAGTGGTGCTGCTCACATCTCCCGCGTTGTGCTGGCCGGTAACTTGCTGAGCCGCAGCACCCAGGACAAAGACTCAATCAACAAGGTGGACGTCTCACGGCCTCTTGGCCATTAAAATGCGTGTTGTGTGTAATCGTGGCGCAATCTTCATCAGGCCACTATTAAAGTAAATGAACCTGATGTGTGTCCCAGGCCAAGTACCTCACGAAGAAGACACAGGCAGGCAGTGTGGAAGCCATTCGTTTGCTGGATGAGTTACTGGTGCAGCTGGTGGTAAGTAATGGGAGTAGCATACAGTTGTGATCAGATTTGCCATGGCTCATGATTTGTCTGTATGTGATTTTAGAGTTAATTCCAAAGATATGGAGCACACAGGATTAATATGTATTAGTATGCTAGAGAATGTTCGTAAAATCAGCCTTCTTTTTTGTTCTTGCTGTGACCCATCTCAAGTAACGCTGTAGTTAATGGTGTGTTTTCTCCAAACTGCAGGCCTCTGTGCCCGTGGATGTCATGCCTGGGCAGTATGACCCCACGAACTACACGCTGCCCCAGCAGGCACTGCATCGCTGCATGTTTCCGCTGTCCACAGCCTACCCCACCCTGCAGCTGGTCAGCAACCCCTACCAGGCCGACATTGATGGAGTCCGGTGCGAAGCAGGGCCGTGCGCATTACATTATTCAGCAGCTGAGATCTTTCCTGTCAGTGCAAAATGGCATGTTATTGTAAACTGGGTGTTTGGGTGGCAGGTTCCTGGGCACGTCGGGGCAGAACGTGAGCGACATTGTGAAGTACAGCAGCATCGACAGCCACCTGGACGCACTGGAGAGCACACTGAGGCTACGACACCTGGCACCCACTGCTCCGGACACCTTGGGTGAGGGCCTGCTATGATCGGCGCGCTGGGGGGGCAGTCTTGATGGTCTTGTCAGCTCACTGAAAGGTGTCTCTTCCCATTAAGGCTGCTATCCATTTTACCAGAGTGATCCCTTCATTATCGAGGAGTGCCCTCACGTTTACTTCAGTGGAAATGCACCGGCCTTTGAAACAAAGCAAATCACAGGTGAGCCAGCCACGTCCTCATGAAGTCTGTCTAACTGGTTGTTTGTTACCCTTTTAAGATGGTAGCAAAGAGCAGGCATTATTCTGTTTTGTGTACAATATAGTCCCGTGGTAATTTTTGAAAATAAATTCTGTGTAATCCTGTGTATGAGAACAGTCCTTGTTTGCTGTTTTCCTATTCAGAAATTGTTGCTGCATCAATCCCAATGTGTCTTTTTGCTGTCTTGTGCTGTTAATTGCTGTGCGTGTTTTATGCTAATATGCATTTAGTGACTTATACCATTTCACCTTAGAATGAGTTAGCGCTCAGTGTCTTGCTCAAGGACACACCTGGCTGGTCTGGGATTCAATCTAGGAGACTTCTGCATCCGAGCCTGATGGTTTACCCATTGAGCCACCAGGCCTCCTGCTCATGATGTTGTGGGCTGACCATTATGAGTTGTTTTCTTGTGTCTTTCAGGTGCAGATGGTCAGGAGGTTCTTGTGGTCGCTGTGCCAGAGTTCAGTCGCACACAGACAGCCTGCTTGATTAATGTCCGAACTCTAGAGTGTGAACCAGTGATGTTCTCCTCCTTTTCTTCTGAAGATGAGGAGGAGACGGAAATGAATATAAGCCACTGAAAGTGCTGCTTTAGCCCCTTTCTGTGGGTGAACAGAGACCATCAGTGTTCTGCTGTGTGTAAACCAGCTCATTTATTATATATTTTTTTCAGACAAACATGTTGTAATGTATTGTAATACCCTGAGGGCCAAGTTAAAGTTGAGTATATATGAAGCAAAAATTTTCTGTGGTTGTTGACAATATTATGGAGAAGTATGTCAGAAAGAAACAGATTGTGGTATAATTTAGAGTAGTATATCTGTAAGCTTGTGGTTCAAACTACAAGCACAAGCTGGGAAACAAAACCTCACAATTTGTGAAATCTGTTACAGCTTGTTGTGGTATGTTTCTGTTGGAAATCAAATGCAAGATTTTCAGTATTTCATAGTTTTTCTGGGAAAACACAAACTTGCCCACATGCATCTGCACAATGGCTGACATGTAAATAACCAACTTTTGTAATAAAAATCACTTGACTAGAGCTCCTGGCCATCCGATGTCAGTACTGGTGTAAGAATAACGGTATAATAAATGGGATTCTCACACCAGGTCTAACCAGCCCCCAACACAGCTGAACACATTTCAGAGCGGCTAGCCCTTGAACCTGGACACCAGAATGAGAGCCAGTTTTACTGCTGTCCCTGTTGAAATTGGGGAAACTCTATCCTTTGTGCCATACAAATTATCACATTTCATTAGTGAGAAATACAGTCAGTTGTGCCATCCATACATAAAAACATTTTGCCTAGCAGTGGTAAGTTGACAGAAACCAGACTTGTTACAATGTAAAAAGTTTAATCAGTCATCTGAGTAGCTTCAAAAAACAGATCAACTGGAACTGGACTGGTGAAGCCTCTTGGATGAGTGACGCATCTTCGAGTGTATATATCAAGTTCACTTGCTTTTCACTTATCACTACTGGATAACCTGTGGCCAATTTGTAGACAAGAACACAACAAAACGAATGGGGGCGATGCAGAGCCAGTAACATTAGAGTCCAGGAAGCATGTAATTGCATTTAATGTAATGCACAGAACTGTGCTACAAACATAAGTGTTCAGAAGGTTGAAGACATACTGATGTTTCTGTTTAATAATTATACTCATCTGTGCTGTATTCATAGTAATAGTCCTGTGTGGTGCTGTCTCTAAACACTGGCTGCGAGACAGTAGTAACCTTGTACCAGAGGTCGACCCAAGCTGTGCTGCTCTCTGGTCGGGTCTCTGGCTCGGCTGTAGTTGGGATGGTGGTGGTGGTTGGAGGAATAGTTGTTGGTTGTGCAGTTGTTGGGGGCATTGTTGTCGTTGGAGCCACTGTTGTTGGGGCTGTGGTTGTCGGGGGTGTTGTCGTTGTGGCTGTGGTTGTCGGGGGCATTGTTGTTGGGGCTGTGGTTGTTGGGGGCATTGTTGTTGGGGTGGTAGTCATGGCAGCAGCAGCCTTCAGCTTCTCCTGCTTCTCCTTCTCCTGCTGCATTTGCTTCTGCTGGCGTAGAATACGCAGGCGGCGCAGTCGCTGCAGGCGTCGCTGTCTGAGGCTGTTGGAATCTCCGCCATTCGGTAAAGTGTTGCCACTTGGCTGTCGGGTCCCTGTTCCTGTCTGGCTGTTAAAGAGCAGTCGAATGGACTTGTTGCCATTTAGTGCCATGATCTCCCGGATGCGGTCCCAGTTTGATTTGTTGAGTGTGAAGCTGCAGGGAGTGGCTCCTAGCTGGTAGCCCACCACACACAGGCGGGTCAGGGACGAGAAGCCCTCAGCCTTCACTGTCACTCGGTACTCGCCTGGGTTCAGAAGCCTCCAGTAATCCCCGGAGTCCGCTGAGCCGCACACGGAACAGGCATTCCCATCACCACACAACGTATCATACCATGAAGTTATACTGAGACGGTTGTCACAGCAGCATATGCACACTGAAATAAAGCTTGCACAGCTTGGAAACATTTTCCATATGGGAGAAGCTTCTTATCTTTTCATTTTTATAGATTTTTCACATGTAGCCTACCACGTTCCCAACTGTTTTTAAAACTGAGCATGCAACACCTCTCACCAGTTCTGACATCATGGTTCACCCCTTCCACAGACACCGTTGCATTGGAGATGGGGTTACCATCACGATCTTTCACGACGCCCCTGATTCCACGATGTACCTGATAGATTACAGAACGCACAGAACAGGTAACAGTAGTGACGGTATGGTTCTTCTAATTAAAAGTTTCTTCCACTTAAAACATCAGTACAGTATTACTTAGTCTAATGTAACTTAGATAAGTAACACATTAGACACTAGTCTGAGCTGATGTACATCTCACCTGCTCCATAAAGACCAGCAGGGCTTCTCGGTTGTTCTCCCATTCTCTTGCAAGCTCACTTTCATGAGGAAATTTGTCACAGCCAAGAAAGATGCTCAGCTCAAAGCAGTTGGTGTGCAGGTAGCTGAAGTCGTTCATGCCTAGAACGGACAACAGGTGGAGTGAGTTTATCAGCAGTTACAATTTAAGTAAAAATTATAGATATAATATAGGTTTAGTCTTATTTACTGGATACACTGACCCCCAAATAATGTTCATCTTTTGGACCTAGGTTAGGCAGCAGAAGTCAACAAATGCTTTTGTATATGTCATATCACAAGATACAGTATTTTACTGTACTTAATTAAGATGGTCAGAATTTAAACCAGTGCTGTGGAGTTGATACCATAAATTGAGGAGTCAGAGTCGAAGGTTTTGTGCACTAACTTCACAGCCCTGGTACCAGTATGTGCTGACTTGACACCATGCCATGAAAACCGTTAGCAGCGCCTGTTCCCGTTTTCATCCACAGTAGTTTGTGTCAGTGTAAGATGAATCTCAAGCCTGGTCTTCCCCATTTTACGGCTAAGCTGTCTCACTCACTGCCAATGATAGGCTTCCACTTTGCCCGATTGACGATGCCCAAGCCACGGGAGATCTCGTTGGTGTGGCAGGACCCGCGGTAGCCCTCGGCCATGTTTAGATGGGTGGAGGCGTAGGACGCAGCCAGCCAGCGGAACATGGAGTCGTCCGCTATTTCCTTCCCCTCTTCCTCACTCTCCGGGTAGGCCCGTCCCCAGGGCTCATATTCGTCCTCTTCTTCCTCTTCGTACTGGCGTGCAAACCGCCTCCTTTCCTCTCCCTCGGTTTTTGTCTTTAATTGCCGGTGCATGTCATATGGATATGCTACAATCTTCTCCCCTCCTTGCAGATTAGCCCCCAGCACAAAGGGATAATTCTTCATCCAGGAAATGATCACTCTTGTCTCCACTGCAACCTTTGACAGAAACGTAAAAATCATGACAGAAACAAAGAATTCGTTTGGACATTTTAAACAAGGAATGAATGAAGGTTTATTAAGTGGACCGTTGAAGTAAATGTACGAAAAAGGCAGAAGTGTACAGACGAGGGGAATGTATATTACTTAAAATACTAATAAAAATTGTGTGATATTTAAGCCAAAATGTAGAGCCCCAGCAGATAAACATCTAATTTCACTTATTCTAATCACAATGAATTCTGTGTTCTATGCCATTTATTGGCATGGCCCATGGTACATTCATAATGGTGGCCTCTCTAATGTGGTCGTATGGTCTGTCAGTCTCACCGAGCCGTTCTTTGCCAAGAAATTCTCTGGGATAGGGATATGGTGATTGGGTGTCGTCTGTGGAACCAGGCCCTTGTCCTCTGCTGCCCACAAGATGCTGTTAAGGTCTGGAAAGTTTTGGAAGATGTCATAGCCCTCTTCTGTCCAGTGTCCAAAGTCCCAGTTTCCCATCTCTGAGCCCTGGAGAACAGAGAACGCACAAAATCATCCAAAACAAAATGGAGAAAAGAGGCAAGTTAATGGTCAGCAGACAAGGACGGGAAAGAGCCCTAACTGCTTCGAAGGCCAGCTCGTGGGCGTCGGGGTTCAGGGATGGCACCAAGTGGATGCGTATTCCGTCCACTAGGCGCCGCACGCGGGGGTTGCCGTCTTTGTACTCCTTGCAGAGGAACTGCATCAACAGCAGCAGCAGCTCTCGGCCCAGAGCCTCGTTACCGTGGAGGCCCGCAGTATAGCGGAACTCTGGCTCGCCTGACAGAACCAGGAAGAAGAACCTTCAGAACCAGTGCAAAAAAAAAAAGCTGCTCCAAGCTTCACTTGATCACCCACGGCACCCACCCATCTCATGTTCCCCAGGGTGGTCAGAGATCTCCATGGCATATATTCTCCGTCCCTGGAAGCTCTCTCCAATCTCATACATTCTGGTGATATTTGGACACTCCTCACTGATAGATTTCATCATCTATAAAAAGTAAGATTTGGGATTTTAATTCTCTTTGGTCATGAGATTCATTCCTTTAATAGTCCATTGACCTCCACATTTTGTCAACTTTCAAGTGCCCTCAAAAGTGTGGTCAGGGAATTCTAACCTGCGACATGTCTCCATAACTGTGATGCTTGAAGTCTAAGTCATCCACTGGAATTACTTCATTCTCAATATGGTAGTAATTGTTTGCATCTGCACAGATAACAGATTGTTAAGGAAACAAAAGTTAAAGGAAATATAGTGGCGTCTAGAAGGGCTTTAGCATAGGGGGGCAGTCAGCGACCCATGAGACACTTACTGGGCAGCGGGCAGCCCATCACCTCTAGACGCATGCAAAGGCTGCCATTCCATGCCTGGGGCAGAATCCGAATGTAGCGTGCCACTACGGGCTCCACAAACTGTGACATCACTGGAGTGTCCTTGTCCACATTACCCAAAAACAGCTGAAGATGAGAGGTGGGTATTGTTACAATCCACTTTAACACAGGGTCTTACATGCAGGAGCGCAGCCTCGCCACCGCGCGACTTTGTTGACAAAACTGAAAATTATGCCCCGTCCAGACATCGCCACTCCCTGCCATTTTAACAAGCCTTTGCCAGCTTGCATGAGTCAGTGGTAAAACTAAAATTGGGCCATAGACTAAGAAAAACAACTGGATACCCAATTAAATCAACAAAAGCCAAAATTGGAAAATTAACATTGTAACATCTCACACTATACTTGCTAACAGCTAACTCTTGCAGCACTTTACCATATAAATGTAACATCTCAGGCAGTTCATATGAGTCAAACAGCACCTTGAATAACAGTATACCATAATACTGACCCACTCAGTATAGCCGTCATGGAGCATGGTCCACTCCCGGCTGTCATTGCTGAAGGCCACATAGTAGGAGGTGACAAAGTCGTGGCTGACATAGGAAAAAAAAAACAATCAACTGTATGGTCATAGCAGATGACACCATTTTTTGTTTTCAGTAGATGTACTGATTATGTATGAATGTTTGATGTGAGAACTGTTATATGGTCTCGGCTTGCGTAACACTAGATGAATTGCATCTGAATGCAAGAACAGGGCTGTTGATTATCCAGTAGTTGTATATTTTTGAGTACAGATAAAACCATGAAACAGCTGAGATAGTTATTTTCATGAAATGCAAGGGTTTGACTACATTTAATTAGTTTTGTTATAATTATTTAAAAGCTTTTAACTATGCTGAAGGAGGAATAAAAGAGCAGCTCCCAAAATAACTGAATAATAGGCCCCCAAATACATTAAAAAGGACTGGAAGATACAATATGTTTTGTTATTCTACTAGTGTACAACAGAACTGTATCCAGGGACACTATTACCCGATCTGTGAATCTCTGCCCTGGGTGATGACTCCTGTGAACTCAGTCTCCTGGCGAGCATCTATCTCAAACCAGTTCTCAGTCTCCTCTGGATTGGCACACCAGGCACCACCATACAGGTCATCATAATCATCTGAAGCCTACAAGCCATTGGTTTAATAATTTGATTTAGAAACCATCTTGCTGATATAACTTGACTTTTAACATTCAATTAGTCATTGTCACAATGTGAGAACTTGGCAAAATGTCCATGCAATAGCTGTGCGCAGGTGTGTGCAGGAGTGAATATTTACCTGCATATTTAGACGTCCCCTCTGTGGACTATAGCCAAGACCAGACATAGACGATGCTAGGAGCTGGTCGTTCTCAATGCGGTGGGACTCCATGCCGAGAGGTGGGCATTCTGGGAGAAAGGCAAAGAAATCAGTCGAGCATTAACAGTAACCATCTGACAAAAAGCAACAGAATGTTTCCTTTGTCTTTCACACTAATTTATTTCACTGGGGATTATATAATTGAAAGGTGAGACAAAAACGCTCAGAGAGTGTTTCAGTCTGCGGTCATTTCTTCTGCACTGAGCAGGACTGGGCTAGGCTGGGTTCTGGAGCCAAAAGCCACTGAAACTCATCCAGGAAACAAGGGAGTGTTGACATTGGCCTGCCCAGAACTTATTCTCAGACATGTGCTGTTTTCTGGAGGGAGAGCGAGATAAGATAGTTCTGCCAAACAGGACAAATGATTTGTTCCATTACTTTAAGTGATTACTGTAAAACAGTCAAAGACACACTAGTATTAAGAAAGAAAATGCTTCACAGGACAGCCATAAATATTGTCAGTCTACAAAATTTAGCAGCTGGCAGAACTAATCAGACGATGTGGGCTCTTGTTTTCTGTTTCCTCTGTAAATTGAGCTCAGTTTTCTCAACAACGTTTTTCAAAATATTTGGAACTTGCTTTGAGTCATTAGCACAAGAAGAATGCGACCATTTTTCCATCTTATGTAACGCATAGTCTGGGTTTTATTTGCTGTACTGAGTTACAGAAGTGAATCAGTGGCAGGAGAGATCTGAAATTTCAGAATGGCAAAAGAAACGACCACAGCACTGGACCATCAGTGTCTTCTGCATAATCAGGGTTAGGGAACACAAGCAGAAGGGTTTCATAAAGTTTATATACGGTAGAGTTTGGGGGCTCAGCAGGTTTCACTGATAAATACTCTTAGAACATGACAGTTTTTAAACGGTGGCAGTTAAAGCACAGTCAACTCCTTACGTTTGGTCTCGGTGAAGATGGGAGGTGGCCTCAGCCTTGCTATTTCCTCCTCTTCCCACTTTCTCTGTTTTTCTTCCATGAAACACAGCAGACAAGAAGGATTGAGTAAATTCTGACACGATTTATGCAAGATATATGCAGTTCATTAGTGAACGTTATATAAGCACGCTCATAAAGTCCAGTTGTTATCAGAGTTCTCCTTATAATTTGCCCGTATTTCCACTTTTTTGCTTTTCCTGTTTAATGTTTTACAAACTTTTTGTTTTCAGCTTGCTAGATATCAGCAGTGTTTAAATTGTACTTGATTCAATCTAAATCAAGGTTTCCTGGTATAACAGTTCAAAAATAGAGTTTAAATCACAAATATTGATTTAGAGCTGTCCATTGGTACTCAAAAATTTTGGCCACCCATCTTGAAGAACATATTGTCTAAGCAGATATCAAAGACAATGGTCATAAAAATTATTTTAAGGGCCACATATTTAGATGTATTGTAACTTATTTTGAAAACTGCACTCCTGTGGTCTTTTATCATTCCCCGATCTGCAATTGCAAGTGATCAAATGCAGACCTTTTTTTCCTGTAAATGTAAAACAGACAATGAGTTATATAAAATACTAGAAGTGCCAATGGTTGTAAAGAAATGAGGGCAAATCATTTTATCCCCTGCCAAACAAAAACCATATGCTCTCATGACTGCATACCAACCCCATGCACGTTGTTAAACAATTTAGGGATAAAATGATTTGGCATTTTATTGTGTTTTTCTACACAGGATCTAAATATTTTAAAGATTCTGTTCGGCCTGAAATTTTAAATCTTGGAGTGTATAATTTACAAAGACAAATATTGTATGTTACTGCATGTCTTCAAGCTATACAGAGCAGTAGCAGAACTGTTATGGTTACAGATGTCAGATTACTTCCTCTAGAAACATTAGAATCATCTTTAGGGACCAGCATCTGTGTGAAGCCATTGACTGAGCTGAATGCGCAGTTGTTCATCTGCACCACATGCAGGGGAAACATCCGATCATCACGGCCCAAAGCCTTCATCTAACTTTTGCTGTTCTCTTTAGGGAAAACTTTGTGCTTTGGAGCCAAAGCTGTTTTTGTAAAAGTACCTTATTTCCCTTTCTCTTCACCCACATCACCACATATGTCCTCATACTATTTTCATTCAACTTTTTAGTTTCTTTTCTTTAGAGAATTCCCCCTATTTCATATATTTTCCAGCTGTTACAATTTAAACACATCAACATTCTGACTGATATTTATCCACATTTTTCATTTTTTATATTCTCTGGCAGGACAGTTTAAAACCCAAATACTGTGGACTTTAGACTCCATGTTGATGTACAGTATCAGCATACCTTTTTCTTCCATTTCTTTCTTTTCTTTCTCCCTCTCCTCTTCTATCTTCTTACCATCTGTAAATCATAAGGTACAATGGACCAACTGGACAAGAACGTCACACATCCACTTTAATATTCAAAAAGCTGATCTGAATTTTCTTTACAGCTTTTTCAACTCTTGCCAAGCTAAAAGCCAGGAAACTGGAATGTCATGAGCTTGAGTGAGAATTTTTGAAGAAGTTTGTCAATAACATGGTCTGACTGTAACAGCTTCTTTTGGACACACTGAGATGGTCTGGACTTTGTGTGTGTTTTTAAACAGTTGCTTTTATCACCTGTTGCTAAAACAATTGGATTGGATTGGCAGGAAGGGTAAGTGGAAAACACATATTTGTTCATTTTGCCCAATATTTTATCCAGCTCAGGGTCTGAATCAAGGACAATCTGCAGGAAGGAACACCATTTCAATGTAGGGCACACAGGCTGAAGGACTGATTTAGTGTTGTCAGTTCATCTCAAGAAAATGCCTTTATACTGTGGGAGGAAACCTGAACCATGAAGGCAACCCACACATGCACACTGCACACACAAAGTGCAGGAGCTGTTATTACATGAAGGTGCATGCATACTCCACACACAAAGTGCAGGAGCTGTTATTACATGAAGGTGCATGCATACTCCACACACAAAGTGCAGGAGCTGTTATTACATGAAGGTGCATGCATACTCCACACACAAAGTGCA
>JABJVR010000035.1:6313090-6388618 GCA_025773905.1 Chitala chitala
GTGTATATATATATATATATATATATATATATATATATATACACACACACACACACACACACACACACACACACACAGGCTTTTTCATTTAATTTATTTTTCATAATTTTATGCTCTCGAATTTTGATGGTTGCAGTGACAATGTAACAAAGATTCACAGACTCAGGATTCCTCTGTGCAGAGTGGGTACTTTTATTGAACTGTTTTGACAAAGTCCGATAAGGGCAAGGCAAAATCTAAATCAGAAGGTCAGGCAAAGGTCGGGAATCCGAGTGGTTCAAGCCGAGACAAGGACGGGGAAGGAGAACACGATAAGGACAGGAACCGGGCAGCATTGGGAATGAAGCAGCACAACAGGGAGAAAAAACACACAAGACAGGTTAGTTCGCAGACGCTCGGTAATAGCATAGAGGCTCAATACTTCGCAACGCGTGGCTTGTGCACTGATGTATATAAAGGCTGGTTTCCAATGAGTCAGGTCTGGTGGCTACTGATTGTGGGGCGTGACAGACAAATTTAAGATTTATCTTAATTTTTGTCTTTAAATAAAAAACTAGGTGTGTACACTTTTAATATAGACTGTAAACCAGAATTCAATAATACCACAGAAAGTACAATATTTTTTTAATTACACCCATCACGTACATCAGTACAAAATCCTTGGTAAAGTCTGTAGATTCCAAACTACCACTGGGCTGTGCATAGAGAACAAGAAAAGCTAGAGTTGTGTTCAGAAATATAAACTGTCCCTAACGTCTGCAGTTACAGCAGGGTGTGTTAAGCCCTGGCATTCCACCGCAGGTAAGCCTCACACACCGAAACTCAGAAACGCAAGAACAGCTTAGGTGTGTGAGGAACAAAGGTCAGGCTGAACATGTTCCCGCTCCTGCTGTGGAAAAAGCGCAGACCGCATGCATTCAAACGTGTCGCGTCACCGTTACAGTGCGATCGCTTAAAAATGTGCTGCATGAGCAAGCTTGCACATATGCTGCCTTGCTCTGAGTGGAGGTGTGGGAGGACAGCGAGGCAATGAGAGGATCAGTACCAGCAGGCTCCCACGGCACAAGTGGAAGCCGGAGCTCTCCATCGTGCTCGGGGAACACGTAACACGTTATTTCTCTGCAGGCTTACACGTGGAAGCAGGCTTTTTGTCCTCGCATAACTTCCTGTGTGTTCAGGTGACTTTTTCCCTCCACTGATTTTGGCTCCACTCCCAGGTTTTGCTTATTTAAATAGAGCAGGGATGAGGAGAGACTTTTTATGGGGGGTTGGGGGTTGGGCCAAAGGAAGTGTGTGTCTAAGTGCAGTGATCCACTGTGGCTGTTAACCCCATGTATTATTTTCACAAGAATCATGACATAGTAGTGGGATTATTTATGAATTAATGTTTAGAAACAAAAAACATACACGGTATTTTACAGTTCACTAATTTGCACCAAAGTAATGACACGAGGGGAATAAAAGAAAGCGAAGGAAAGAGGGAGAAGAGGGGATAATGAAAAACATTTTTACTGCTTCAAGGCTTCTAAAGTGAGCTTTCCAAAACATCTCTCATGACATTGAAATGCAGCCTCCTCAATAACAATGTAAAATCTGTTTAAGCACTACAAAAAAAAAAAACGCAAGTTAAAAACAATGGACTGGAACCTGAAAGCACTCTGCTGTTTAATTGAATTAAGGTTACTGTCACTGTTATTCAGTTGGATATTTCCAATCATCTCTCTGCACAAAAGCATTTTATATTTCTCATTCTAAATGTACTAAAATAGTACATTTCATGTACACCCAGTAGGGGAATGACCACATGGAAAATAATCCGGTTTGCACCTGGTCTTAAGCAGCAAGATTGCAATGTGTCTTGTGATAAATCGTGCTGGTTTACCTGCCTGTATATTTACCGGAGACACTCTGCTGACACCACCGTACAGCACTCAGGATTCTGTCACACATGTGGAGGCTGCGGATTCCAGACAGATGTGCTTTTGCAGGCCTGATTTGCCTTCCATTCTTACTCTGAGGACTGCCTGACTGTAATTGCTGGCTGGAAAATTGTTTTTCATGGGCTGTATGGGCTGAGGTTCCTACCGCTACAGACTCGTGCATTTGGAACTGTGGAAGTGCAAAGGCCCACATACAAAAAAGATATAAAGTGTAGAGTACTGAACTGGCATGTCAATATAATAACGTCAGTATATGAACACACAGAAAACAAAATTTTAATTTTTAATCTAAAACTGGATATTGTCATTGTCAATGACTATGAACAGGGAGCTCTGGTAGTCTGCAGCACACTAAAGAGAACGTCTGTGTATGTGTACGTGGACGTGTGCGTGGGATTTTCTGTGAATGTCTTTGACGTAGCACTGGCATACACCCCCAAGAGAAATTTTACGTTGTCACCCTAAACACCATATCCCTGCAGCCTGAGTATTGAACTGAGTACCAAGTGGAAACTCAACACAACAGGGAGAGTGCACACACAAAGCAGACTATCCTGTCTGTAACGACGCAGAACAGACTAATAAAACACACCAGCAGACAAGAAAATAATGGCAGCACTACTAACCACAGCGCTAGCTGGCTGAATATTTTAAACGCCTTGAACAAAGGAAGTAAGAACGCCAAAAACAAGCAAGACTTTTCAAACAAAAAGTCAAAGAAAATGCAAGAACTGCGAAATATCGAGAGACATTCCAAATGAAAAGTCATTAAATTATACCAAGAAATATATTTCGTCGTACTTTATAACCCAACTTTGCTATTAAATTACGCTGTTATTTACAATAATAATAGTTACCAGATGAAATATTTTTAAACTGAAAATGTTACCCATCAGCTCAAGGAGCACATGCACATGATTCTGCCTGACAGATAAACTGGTCGTTAAAATATGAACGCAAGGAAAGAACCCGTGTAAGGGAAGTGAGTCACTTTGGATAAATTCCACTATTACATTAACTTGCTTTTTGACCTGCAGCAGTACAATGAGGAATTTACCTGAAGGAGGTCCTGGAGCATCAGGTGTCCTTTCAGAGGTCCTCTGAGCTGTGTAGGACTCCTGCAGAGAAGCCTGGTCTCCATGGTTTCAGATTTCATTTGGTAAGCTAAGGCACACATTGAATTGAATTGCTTTCCTGTCATTGTACTGTACAGTACAACTAAATTCAATGTGCAGCTCCCTTCATCAATGCCAATACTTACAAATCAGAATGAGATATACATCAAACAATTTCTGCATACGTGTTTAATTTAAGAGAAGAAAATCATGCAATCTTATGCTAGTGGTGCCAATACAGTAAGAAAACTATGCTTAAGGAACAAAATAAGGTGCATTCACACTCATACATATACAGTTAGCTCAGTTCATGGAATCTTGTTCTTGTGGTGTAAATGTACAGCAAGGTAGTTAAATCAACAATTTGGCATGGGGTGGGATACTGAATTAGGGCATTCATGGCCCATCGGATACAACTGTCCTTATTTTGAAAGGGGAAAGCATAGGGAAGAGAGTGTCCCCTGCCTCCAAGATGTCCAGAATTCACATATAATTAACTGAAGCCCTCATTTATTGTGATGATGATGACTGATGAAACCCATATGGCAGCGTGGCTTCCAAAATTGATTCATTTACACTTCTGGGTGTTTTTTTTTTTCCTTCAAGTGGTACCACAGGGTTAACAGAAAGAATTCACAATATTTGTAGATAAACTCATCGGTGCAGTTTTTGCAGCGATTCCTGAATTCCAGAGAAAGTTCATGTGGATGCTGGAGAGAAGTACTAAAAATTATACTAACCCTGTCTCTAATTCATAACATACACACAGACAAAATCAGGTATGACTCATTCACTGTTACCAAATACCATTTAGTTTGTACTGCAAACTCCAACAACATATTAGAATGAGAAATTCAAATGCGCAGTAAACTACAAGTCTCGCGAATTGGCTTTTACAGGGCTGCACAAAGTGCTGTTTATGTGACCAGATGACTGTTCAACTTGTGTTTATACTAATGTAAAATTTTAATAGGCATTTCATTTCTGACAAATATACCACCTTTTTTTCTTAAAATAGTTTTACACAGAACACCCGACGTTGCCACATATTGGCAAACGTCACAATCATTTTATGGCAAAAGGAGCATGTGATGAACTAAAGCCAGCAATGATAAAACTGAGACACTTTTGATAAGAGGGAAAAAAATTTCTGTGCTGCATTGCACTGATATTATCTGTCCTACTATGTAATATGAATTTGCATTAAAAAGTTTACCCATGTGGGCTGTATTTGCAACCAAGACCAAAATCAAAATGTGAACAGTTTGAAGAATGTGATTTAGACAGCAGATGTAAAGCGACCTGTTAAACCAATTGTCATTTTTCTCTTAAAAAACTCCAAAGTTTGTGGTTCACTGTGCCCCAAGTATTTACACTTGTCATTTGTCTCAAGGCCATATGATTCAGCCACCTACTCTATCAAAGCTTTCAACATCTTAAGAAATGAATGTTTTCACGAAGTGGAAAGCTGGGACCAGGAGAACCCTGTACCCCTGTGGACCAGACATAGCAGATTGCAGTATGAAACACTTCAGCAAAGACATTCATTGGGACCAGGAGGAGAAAAGCCAGCTAATTCAGAACATGTAGCTGGCAAGAAGGATGGAAGGAATGCCCGAGAAACGTCAAAATAAGAGCCGGGCTCTCCCTTGACTCAACAAGAAAGCAGCAAGACAGGGACAAAACAGGGATCCTGAGTCAGAGGGACTGTCGGTTCTTATACAACCACAGTACAGATGACATTTACAACATCAAGTTAGAGGCCCCACAGAAACATTGCGAATAGCAACAGTAGTTTAGATAGACAAATAGGTTTAGAGAAAAAAAAAAAAAAAAAAAAGCTTTATAACTTAGGTTGCTGCTCGAACCTGTAATCCTCTGGTGATCCTCTGGAAATTTTAAATTGTTTATCATTAGGCCAGACGATGAAAACAAATTCCTCACTTTTTGATTATGCCTGTGAAGGAAGTGCGTATGAGCAAAAATAGGCCCAGAACAGAGTCATGAGAAACTGCAAGAAACCTTGTTTTGGCAGAACTCAGTAGTTTTAGTCATACTCATTTTAAAATGCAAAAACATGGTCTCTAGAAAACTAAATATTTTCGTTCATCCGAGGTTTGTATAACCGTTGTATAAGCGCTTTTTTCCTTACAAACATTGTACCATCCTTTACTGAATAACTACCAAATTAACATGAAATTGACCCTTTAATTGACATCTAGTTTTCCTGTGTATACTCTGCTTTACATGCAATTTAAATGAAGCATGTGGATGTTTATGTATGCTGGCTCCCATAAAACATGTAAAAGATTCAGAATGTCTTCTGCTACATTTTAATATTACAGACATCATTTTACTGTTGTTTTCCCCCACCCCAAATTTTGCATGTCCATTTGTACTGACAAAAAAACTACAAGGAAAAAAGCATCAGCTTCGGTATTTGGTTATCCAAATCCACTGCTGCATAGAGACTGAAATTACAAATTGATACTTAATAGATGACCATCAGTTTCAGGTTGTATCATAGCATATTCTCACACCTGGCAGGTCTGAGAGACAGGGAAAACTGTCAATATTGATTCCATGACCTTTAACATAGGCTTAGGTCAAGGGTCACAAGATATAAAAAAAAAAAAAAAATTGTACATACCGAGTAAAAAAAAGGGCAACACTGACTTGACAGATCAGACAAGAATGAGTTTCTAATGGAATTTATTAATGTCTCTCAATACAATGCATTCCTGTACAACTGCATATATTCTGAAATATTTCTCATTATAAAACAGGGCTCTACCATCCATACACAAAATATTCTGAGGGAGGATAACAAATTAACTTTTAAACTTTTAACAAACACCAAAGGTTCAGGAATACAACATTCTTATTCAGTAATTTAGGAGGCTGTGGAAATTGCTACACAGAATACCAGTATTTGGTGTGCACATAATCAAACCATCTGGGCACCTGGACTTTGTGTTCACAAAAAAAGAAAAATAATCCAGGTACCAAATTTCAAAGTACTAGTGTGATTCATCTTTAGTTATGCTCCATAATTACAACACATTTTACATGTTCATTTGCACTCTTTTTGGTGCCACACACAACCATTCCATTGTGCCTTCAAAGTTAAAAGACCTGAAGTGGATTGTTTAACAATTCCTCCTATTAGTTAAAAAGTCAACACATTCAAAGGATGTATCCTGGCAGAAAAATCGCATCAGTTTGTTTTCTTGTAATTGTCTTTCTCAAGATTGTGAAGTGCTCTTTGCATGGCTCAAATTATGCTATCTGTAGTAATGTGCATTTCAATATGCAAGTGCATTAAATATAATGTATATATTTTATGTGGCTCGTCATGGTTCTGTCAACAATATTGTGTGGAATAAATATTAGGCCTACACATCCAGGATACACAGGTAACTGAAAAAGATGACATACAAGTTGTGCTACAGTGCAGTAGTACGTGTGAATCTGCTCATTTTACAATGCTGCTCCCAATTAGGGTGTAGAGGGAGGGAAAGATTTGGCTCGAGTATGAGGTAAGCAATGTACTGTTTGCTTCAATATAATGCCCATGTAACATTCATACTTTTACAATCAAATTTATTCCCTATGTACAAATGTCCACATTTTTAGACTTAGTTTCGCCCCTGCAAGTGAACGGACGTTTCAGTAAATTAACTGCAGGGCAGAACATTTGACGTTCGAGACTTGCATTTCAAAACCAAATGGGCACCAAGGCTTAGCCTCCTCTGTCCTGTCAATGGCCTAAGTGAACAGAAGGGACAATGCTAACTTGGCCGCCCGGTGACACCTAGGCACCGTCAACATCACCACGGTAGCATCCGAGACAGACAGCTGCACCTTGTACAATAACCAAAGCCCCGGTCTTTGCAGGATTTGTGAAGAGGTTGGGAGCTGTTTATAGATACCTGAATGAAAAACATTTATGTGCAAGGTGGTTACTGTACTGATATGTTTAAACCTGTTTTTAAATCACACTGCAATACATTTTGCGTAAACATTAGAAACGGGTAGGCCAGTGTGATCCAACCTAGGGCCTCCTGAGCTTTAGTAGAATCTGTGCTGAATATAGTCCAGTTAACCAGTTGACAGGGGTTTTCTGAAGAAGTACACAACTTACACCCACTACAAAATAAGAGCAATTCTGCACCTTATCAATGTTCCATGTAATTTGCTCTAACCTATAACAGTTACCCTTTCAGTATTACCACAAATCACAAAATACTGGACAGAGTACAGTTGGGGAATGTGACGCGTAATGTGGTTACTGTGATTTAACTGACAATCTACAGCCAACTGTGGTACTACATGTCATCATGAGGAAAGGGAAATTACTGAATAAACCGCACTGCAAGCTGTACATTTACACTAAGACTTCGTAACTGAGTAAACGTAACCATTTCAGTTATATAACAAGCTTCACAAGGAACAAAACAACAATATTAGAACTACGGTCCTAGAGATACCTGACATGCTACTGAGAAGTGATTGCTGTTTAAGTGACACGACTTTAAAAGCTGCTCTGGACTCTAGCAGTGAAATATCTATAGTCCACAATGTTCACTTGCGGTATTATACAGAACAGACTTGCGTTATATGCACTGCTTCCTCATTCACAAAAATCAATACAGTATGAAGCTTTTTTTCTAGAATTCACATCTGCATCAGACATCACCTGATTTTCTGTCAACAATGAGCAGAATATCTTTCAATTTCACTTCACACCATCAACAGCATTTCCTTGGTACGTTTACCCTGCATTGGTCACAAAATGGAGACATCCTCATTATTGGAATGTTTTCAGAAAGACTCTCACCTCTTACCTAAGTTACCAGCACAGATAGCGTTTCTCTAACTTTTTTGTAATTGAGAACTACTGCATCTTGCAGGATGTGGTTTAGAAAATAGCATTCTTGTGATTTAAATAACCATGCCTATTAGCAGTTCAGTCTAATATGCTCAGGGTTGAACCTAGATAAAGGCAAGACAGGCATTCTCCTAAAAGCCGAAGACACCCAGGGGTCTCACAATGCTGTGTGCAAATCGTGGTTTGGTGAAGCCCCATCACAAAACCTTACCTAAGGACCCCAAAAAAGGCTAGGGCCAGCCCTGACTATAGCTAGAATAAAAAATAAAAAAAAAAACCGACCTGCCCATCAGTCCAGTCCAAAACATGCACGTATACTATATTTTAACAAGGAATTCTTTGACAAAAGCTAGTCTTACTATATACTGGCAAGCTTGAAGATGCCATTTAGTTTGTAAAGTAGCTCCTTTGCAAAACACTAAAATAATTTCTTATCTTCCAAAAATATATTCCCCCAAAACTGGGAGCTCTGCTTATGACAACATAAAAAGTCAAAAGAAGGGATCCTACTGTGTAAGAGCAAAAGGGGTGGGGGTACAGAAAATGGCTGCTGCCTTCCCAACACCTGCCCAGAGAGTCGCAGAATGCAATCATTCAACCAATTAGCTTATGACTGGTCAGATGACAACATGTAAACAGAAAGCAAGGCACTTCCTAAAGGAAAAAAAGAAGAGGAGCGAAGTCAAACTCCTACCTGCCCGGGCCTCTTGGCTTACAGTGGAAATGCCGTACTTTCTGTCACAATTATACTAGCCATTTTCCCCAACATTCCACTATTGCTGTCACACGTTTATGCACTCTGATCAGTAGTAATTTGTCACTCATTCATTTAAGAAAGCTCAGAAGGCGAACAGGAGGGACTGACTGAACCCTATGTAACTGCTATTCAAACCAGCAAAACTTCAAAACTTTGCCTGGGGATACGCAGATCATTTGTCCACACAAACAGTTCTTCACCATCAATACAGCATTCACAGATGAACTTGTTGCACTCACACCCTATTGCTTAGTCCAGATTCCTGCTTCAGACCTATGCAACTGAGCAACCATTATCCAATTGTCTCTAACAGCTTTCAAGAGACTCCCATATATCTGCCAAATCTTACTCCAAGCACTGCACTCAGCAGTCTTACCTGTTCTGCAAAACTGAAAAACGTATCATACACTCAGTCAAGTAGTTAAATAAATTTTACATTTACCGTAGTTTAGTGTTCTTATTAGAAACAAATGTCTATCTTCTTCTGTGTTCTTGGCATACCAATCTATGTCTAGGACGGCAATATAAAATCCCATTTAGCATTGTCATTAAAATAACTACATGTGCAATATGCCACCTTTTGTCTATAAAGAGAAAGGACATTAAGAAGGTTGTGTATTGTTCTTTTGCATACATGTGGTGTGCAAGAAGACAAGGTAGCCACTGAAGAATACCCTTTTCTGTTTGGTGCTTAGAAGGTGCAACAATAGCATGTAATGATAGGAATACTTAATCACTATCTAGACTATAACACAAGCGACCTAAAACTGTGGAATCAGGCACTGAAACAGGGGCACCCAAACAATGGTCCAGAGGCCACATCTGGCCAATTTGTACTAGAACTTTCCCTTAAAAGAAAAGCACCTTCGAACAATACAATACCAGCTTCCATTTTTTTCCCCAAATATGGGAGATAGGGCAACGAATCATGCAAATTTGACAAAAGTTTCACTGTATTCTACCTTGACAATAAAACATCCCCTGAAACGTTTGGGCACACCTGTCTTACACTACAGCTGTATAAACATGTGTCATGCAACTAGATGGCGTTCCACTGATGTGCCTAGTTGGTAGTGTACAGAGGACATAACTGCACAACAGTCTAATGGGGGAGAGAACAGAATGTAAAACTAAACCTATCCAGTACCAAGTGAAGACAGAGTCCTGCCCTGCGGTGGACAGAGGGAACAACATTCAGAATCTCAGCCAGCTGAATGGAGCGGCACCATGGCACAGAAACAAAATGTAAGCGGATGATGCCCACAACAGACACTGGAGAGGTCTACAGAAAAGAAGCTGAAAGGGAGGATCAGGGTATAGGGAGCTGCACCTGGATCAATGCACCTGGGAGAGGTCACACACTGTCAGGCTGCGTTCAGCTCATGCCCCCCTCCCAGGGCAGGGGCTCCGCCTCCTTCCTCCCTCAGATAAGACGAGCCTCGCCCTCCATTTCCGGCGGCAGCTCACACACCCCAGTGAAGTTCATCTCCTTTGCCTTGGTTCCCGGAGCCCCAAGGCCAGGGACGCCTTCACCAGGGGGAGAGTGCCCAAATGGTGCGTCAGGAGACATGCTCGCACCGCTCCTCGTATTACGCTTCTCCTTAAGGAACGTCTCCAGGCGCCTCAGAATCTGCTTAGGGTTCTTTTTGGCAAAGGTCTCCACTTCTGTGGGGAAAAACATTTAATCGAAAATATGAGGAAAACTACTTTTGTCGCAATTAGGGAAGCTGCTGTCCCAGTCCCTCTGTGTGTGGTGTGAGGACTAAAGATAGCAGACGAGGCTATGAAACCTTCCAAGCTACTTTGACACTGTCCTGGTAATGTTCTTTATATTATTAGTTTAGATCAGTCTATCTATAATCTTAGATTAGATTATCAATTATTAGTCAAAAGAATTTTTTTTGCATCCCTAATATACTGTATTTAAATATTTTTCCACAAATAAAAAGTCTCATATGCAGGGAATTAGTGTCAATACAACAATTTAAAACTATCACCAGAAAATACACATTACCTTTAAGGACAAAGCCTGAGTCTGAGATGGTCTTCTCTTGGGACTTCCACACCTGAAACAGGTGCAGAAACGTGGCTACGTAGAACTCATTTAACACCCCCACGACTTGCTGTCGTCGGTTGCACTCCCTGATACAAAAGACAGGAAGAGCAGAACGTGAAGTCCGGTTTCCTACATTTTCCACACAAACACAAGAGCAGGTCACTCACTCAGAAGTGTACAGTGGGGATCTCAATAAAGTTTGTAATTTGTTCAAACGCCTGCAACTTTATGACAAAACGACTTTGTGACATCTGAAAGACTTATGGAGGGGGAAAAAAAAAATAACTATTTGGGTGAATAAAGTATATACAGTACATGTATACTGCATATTAAAAATATGTTAAATTGTAGTAAGTGTTGAAACAAATGCCTCTACATTTAAAGCTAATTTAGGAAGAAATGAACTGTCATCAATATGCCATAAAATAATTAACAGTACAGTACATTGGCTTATAATACTTATCACCAATTGGATATACAGGCAAGTGTGTTGTGACCAATGGTAAGTAAATGTAGAGTGAGCGATGGATAACTCTGGAAGGTTATGAAGACTTAACATGGCATCAGTCAAAGATATACAACTGCATCACCTTAGCCTTCATTTAAGCCATGATTCCAGTTACTCCCCCTAGTGTCCTGGCTGCTAAGTAACACATTGGACACCACAAAATGCTTTTTTAATGACAGCACTGCATTTTTTTTTTTTTTCCTTCTTAGGACAACTTAAAACAGTTTCATTTACTTTTTTTTTTTAACCTGTACTAGGAGTGAACTTACTTGGACAGAACTTCCTCTCGAAGAGCGTGGAGTGCAATGCGTGTAATGTTGATGGACATCACACTGAAGGGAAAGTTCTGAGAGAGACGGAAACCAACAAGAAAAGCAAGCCCGGCACATCACGCAGAGTCACTATTTGTGGATCAACATAGGGTAGGACATGTTGAAGACCGACTAGAACCTGAGCAGCATGTCAGACCTGAACAGGGTGCTGGGACAGCCTGTAGATCTCCCGAGCCAGAGGAAGAGTTTCAGGGTCCATCACCAGGTACAGTGTGTGCATCAAGCCCAGGAAGCCAGTCCCTCTCAGGTCTGTGGCAGGGTCTGTGCCTGCAGGGTGGAAACACCAGAGTCACATAACCACTCCTGTTTGTTTATAGACAGACAGCACATACCATGAACAAGCAGCGTGACACCTTCAACAATAAAAACCAAATCAAAAAAAGGAAAAATAATAACATACAAAACCACCTAATCCTATCTGCAGAAACTCAAACTATGACCCAAGCATGAGTTGGCCACACTTACCCTGGAAGCCAACAGTCTCCCAGTGTGGGCCGTACCGGGGGCAGTCCACCCGGCTGCCTGTCAGCCGTTTGTAGATGGTCTGCAGGACCCGAGTGTGCACCTTCTGCCCATTGTCCAGAGAGCCTGCAATGCCACATTAAGAGAACTGAAAACAGTGTGCCCCATGTCCCTGGCGCTGTGTCGCCTCACCATCAGGCAGGGCAGCAGGGATTAGGATCAGAACACGGAGCTGTGCCACCTTCTGGACCACTCTCGGAGAGGGACTCAATGCTTTAGGTGGTAGAGGAAGAGGACAGGAGAACCTCACAGCGCAAGACGGGCCAGCACTCACACTGTGCGATGGCAAACACTAGGTTTCGCTCCTCTGTGAGCTCGCGGTGCAGGCGGGGTGGCCCGAACAGAAAGTGCGTGATGGCAGCCAGGCCAGTCCTGTGCAGGGTGGGCTGAATGTTCCTCTGGGGGAACAGACGGACATGAAGTGTGAGTGAGACTGTGCACAACACTCCCATTTGGAGATTGAGGGCCCATGATTTGGCGCATACCAGGAGCTCAGACAGGTCTGTCGTCTGGAAGTGCTGCAGGGCTTCGTTGAAGGAGATGAGTGGGGTGGGAGTGAGGTCCTCGGGAAGGACTGTACAGTTCACCAGGATACAAACATTACAATGTGCACTGGCACTGCAGTATACATTAACTACCTTTCTCAGATGCACCAGTGAACACAGTCAATTATTAAACACTTACGTGTATCCTCAAACAGAGAGAAATCTAATTTGAAAGTCGTGTCAAAAGGGAAGATGTGCAACTCACCAGGTGGGATGCTCTCTAGCGCCTCCCACTGTTCACGTGCCTGTTGCACTTCATTGCTCTCCTCTGTGTCAACAAAAAAGTGAAAGGTAAGACCATCTAGCCACTAGCTAAAACATGCAGCCCTGTATTACCCCGCCAAGTACCCAGAAGGCACAGACACATACACATACAATAACTGGTTATCAAGAGTTTTTCAGTTAAGGACTGTGTTTGTCTCTAATCCATTTACAAACAAAACATGATTTAGGCTGAATTATTTTCCCTATAACTGGAAAATGCCTAATAAAAACGGTAAATAAACATAAAATTTGCAGTGGTATTTTTGCAATGGTTTTCACTCTGCTAAAGGGGAAAACAAAGAAAAAATGTGAGTGAACTTACCTTCTGTTTTCTGGTCCTCACCTCCTGATACTAGAGACTGCAGGAGCCCATTCTGCTTCAGACTCCAGATCTACAGTCAGAGTAATGTTGAGAGAAGAGCTGAGAACTTATTCAAGTAATTCTATTCAAACATAAAGCCTGCCAGTCTTTCCACTCCCTGTCACTACAGTGAGTCACCGTCCTCAGCAGTCACCGATGGTGTTCCTGTGCTATCGGGGCCTACTTAACAGCACAGGCCTGGGCTTTGGTTTCTGCCCACAGTAGTGTGGCAGTCACTCACCGGCAGGGGCTTCAGAGCGGTGCTGCCATTCGCACGGTCCTTGCCAGGCCCTTCAGGGATCACTCCATTTGCTCTCTGTTAAAACCAAGGCAAAGCACACTGAAACCTCCACTAAAACAGCACCTTACCAACAAATACATAAAATAACCCCAAAACACTCCCCACATCTTTCAAGAGTACAGTCTAATTAAACACAGGGGCAGCTATTCTCTCACAGGGGCTAAATATCTTCTGTATTAATAGCATCAGTCTAAGAAACCAAAGACATTAGGAAAAATAAGAGATATGAATGAAACAATTGAGTTAAGAATAATTTTTATTAATAATAATTATTTAATACTGTGTTAATAATAATCACATTGCTTTAATTTCACTTGTCCCTAATACTTAGGTTGCGCCATGTGGACTAGGCCTTGCTCTGATGGCAACAGTGGTGTCTCTGGTTGTTTGACTTTATTTACCAAAGAATTTCACATGCACCATTCAGAGAAGCAATAAAACAGACAATGAGTAAACACACACAAAGCAAAAACTTTTTTTTCTTTCTTTTATCTTCAAAATAACCTGCTGGGAATTAGAACAGAGAGGACCAGTCCTAATAATAAACTCAGCTCTGCAGATCGCATGAAAAACAGAGATTGTGAACGCAGAAAGTGGATTAACTAATCTCACAGTAAAGTGGCAGCCAATTGATACTGAACATGCAGCAGTGCGTTCAGCAGCAAGGCAGAACCATTCACCCTTCTCTGATGTACAGGCCTGCCTGGACTCACTTCTGTAAATATGAGGGCCAGTGAGAGGAAAAACCTGCTTGAATGAAAGCAAAGCGTGTCCTATAGCTTTTCAGATGCAACGAACAGAGCCATTCGGGTCTCAACAGGGAGTGGCTGTAATGACTTCCCCTCTCTCAGAGATTAAACATCAGATGAACGGGACCTCGGGATAAGGCATGCTTGCAAGTGCTTAGCAATTATTTCAATAAACTGTGCAAGGCGCAGAAGGGGACAAACAGACAGAACCAGCCTTGTGCCCAAATGCTCAGTGACAGCCTACTTACCCTTTAACAACGCGAGCTCGCTTTTCTATGGACCAGATTAGAAACATCCTTTTGATGGAAACATTCCACAAAACCGGATTTGCCCAAAGGAGAAGTCTTATGATGAGAAACGCTCTCTTGCGTAATGAGGAGGCTACCAAAGTGCTCCTTCATAATGGCTGAGATTACCGTCTGAAGAAGCAGCACAGCTACTGCGCACATACATGCGCCTAAACAAAATTTACATGGCATATCATGGCATAATAAATGTGAAGTATTTGTGCTTAAACAACTAAACGTCAAAGAAGATGATATAACCACTTTATAATGAGATAACCACTTTAAGTGTGAAAACCACTAAATAAAATATTGATTCAAAACCCATCCATAGGATTTTTAGTCCTACTCAGGCAGCTAAACTCTTTTTTTGAACAAGTCCTTGTATAACTTTAGAAGCTTTTTTTTTATGAGTATGGTACATCCAAATGATCAGGATGTTGAACATATGAATATTATGAAACAGAGCAACAGTGCAAGTACAGTGACCTCAGTAAAGAATGCAGAAGTATTCACTGTAAATATAGAACCAGCCAGTTACTTTGCAGAATAACAGCGAGTCTGCATACATTGCTCCTTCCCAAAGGAAACAATTAAAATTGCGAACCACCTCCATCATTGTGAGAGACAGAAAAACCTTATAAGCAACTGTAAGAAACTCAGAAAAGCAACTTAACACTTACATGCCGATCTGCACTCAGACAAAGAGCAGCAGTGCTTAAAGGCAGGCAAGTAACCCAGAGCGATGGGGCTGAAACAGGCTGGGTGTGGATAATAATACCGTTTCTCATCTGTGATTACCGCAGGCAAATAGTCTGGCTTCAACTGTCTCCTCCAGATAACGCTGTTGGAACAGAAAGGCGGCCATCTGGCTTAGAGGCGTCCTTCTGAACTCCGATGGCATGCAGTAATGTCTACTCAAAAGGGCAAAAGGCACCATGCCAAGTGAAGACAGAGAAGTTAATAATCGAGGCATCCAATGTGTAACCGTCACACTTCCTACCAGTTATAACAATGTTAAACCGTGATTAAGCAGTGCTTAAATATGGTCCGCGGATCAAAAAAGCAAAAAAAAAAAAGACACAAGAAGACTTCTGATGTGCAAGAAAAAAAGCTCATGCAAAATAAAGGCTATTTCTGAGCTTATCAGACCAATTCATAAAAGACAATAGGGATTAGGGGCCGGTAGGCAGTGAGTAATGGGGTACAGGAAGACAGGGACAGGCCAAGGCTTACTCAATTTAGCAGTGGAAATAATCAGGCCATAAATGAAGGGGCTTCCAGCAATCCTGTCACAACCATCGGTAGTCCATACTGAAATGTTTATGCAAGGAACATAATGCGTTTCCTTATGGTTCTGTTCAAACCATAAGGACCATCTAAAAAGAATTCCAAATTCACCACTCAAATTACGACTACGACAATCACAAGAGCCAGTTTTAGCCTTAAGACAAGATGGCTCCCTATGACAAATAGCCAGTGACACAACTCATCTTTTGAAATATTTCACCCTCTGACATCACCAGTACAAGTTACACACCAGTTATTCTCAAGAATTTAAATGCATGTCTTTTGTAAAAATCTGCATTTTCTGTCTTGACCTCAGTATTAATCTCTCACATGCAATTTTGACTGCAATCTCTCAGTCCAAGTGGCTTATAACACCATGTCTGGAATTGATACTTTTATTAAATTCCTCCTAATCCTGGGTTCTAATACTTGTTGATTTAGAAAAGGCAAACAGTTTAGTAAATAATAGCAGAGAAAACTATAACCTCTATGAGTATTTAGTAATTAAAATGTGTACAGTATTAAATTAATGCAGGTTTGTAATACATTAAATACTTTGACATTAAACTTCATCTTAATTTTCCCATCTAAGAATAGTAGCTCCATAGGTTACAGCATTAGCATTAAAATCATTTTCACAACTACAACAAATACAATGTTTACTTGGGTTACTACAGGTAAAACAGGTCAGAGCTGCAACAGTCATAAATTCACATTATAAAAATAACTTAGAGAGGAAAAAAATTTTGAAATACTAAAAAAAAATCTAACCAACAACATCTATGATGTTCAAAATAAAAAAAAAGACATGAGAGACGTTGCAATTTGAACATGTTCCTACTTCCACCTTAGCTCTCCTACCTCAGTGCTCAAGTGTAAGAGCACAAACCACGTCACACCACATGAAAACCTTTAATTTAATTAATTTAATTAGCTCAATCTGTGAAGTAAACCTTTCTGTTGTTTCCCTGATAAAGATTATTTCCAAATTGATTACTTCTAAAAGGCTTACGAGAGCTCAGATGAAGGTGGCTATGAATTGCTCCTGCTTTGGACAGCAGGCAGAATAGCCAAGAATGATCTGGACTTCATATATGAAAGGTTGCCACATTGAGTAGCAAAAGGAGCACTGCAGTTTTACCCTCGAGTGAAGAATGGAACCAGTTAGGGTGGTTATGTTCAGCTGAATAAATGTACATTACCAGCTAATAGCTACGGGATGAAATTTGCCACAAATTAACAATTCTTTCTAGGAGGCATACCATGTCTTTCAAATGTCCCTCTGATGGCTACTGTGAAGTGTGCTGTAATTAAAGGGAATTTAACACAAAGGAATAGATGTCATGTAGTTACAAGTGAGTAATATAAAGATGTATGAGACTGCATATATCCTCATTATTTGTGACAAAACATTGATTTTAAAAGTATTAAGAACTTGGCAATGTATAACGTTAATTTAAGAAATTTTTTCAATACAATTTGCAAATACATGTCAAATAAAAACTAATATTTCTCTAAAAACATCAAATATGCTATACTTTCATGTACTAGTTTAAATGCATCTGAACTGCATTCCCATTGTGAATAGTGTTTTAGATCAGATCATTTCTAGAAGTAATAATTTAAGACTGCATCAGCTCATCTACTAATTGCTAAATTACGATTTTTGTTATTTCTGTAAAATCTGCAGTTTCTTCTGTAAAGCGATTTGAGGCACCTCATTGTAAAAGGCGCTATATAAAAATAAACTGAACTGAATTAACAGTACAGTGATGGTAATTCCATCTGCCACATCAGCACACCCTAAAGTGCAGCACAAATGTGGGTATTGCTTATAATCTGTTACTCCAGTCCACTCGTCTAGTTTTTTTAATGACTTAAGTACAGTAAGTACAGAACACAAATTTGTAACCCACACATATTTACAGTTACCTATTCATCTGTACCATATCTTTGAGTTGAGCAGAAAACATAAGCGTTAAAAGGAAACGTACACAAACACAAGGGAAACTGCCCACAGGAATGCCTGCAACCATAAAGGTATGAGTCGATAATGCATCCTGCCGAGCCGCAAGACCAAGCAGACACTAAAATACTTTAGCATTATAAACTACAAAGGTGTCTAACGATGCACACCTACTACAGCCGGGCAGATGAGATTCTACCGTCTTAAAACCCTGACAGTACAGCATGTTAAAACAACAAAATGGTCACTGACTATACAAGACAAAGTTAGAAGATTTTCCTGGTGCATATGCCGACACACTTTACACAGATGCAGCCTTTAAAAAGATGCAGCAAATGTGTGTGGGGTGACAGTTGCATATCCATGGTACCTACATCAGCACCTCATGGTGAATAAGCAGATTACACACATTTGGCACCAACACTGTATGGTCTGAAAGAGCTGGCCTATCACCTTGCAATCTGGCAAGACTTCAAAGAGGAGGAGAATGACAATTAACCTGAAGGAAAGCAGCTTGATAAATAAAGAAATAGTTCTGCTGATGTGAGAGCGACTGTGTGTGTTGGTGCACTTTATTTCACTCTTCCATCATTTGTCTCGCTCTACATCGAGGGAAACTAATCATTCCATATTCAAGAGGTAAGGCCCTAGTTGGCCAATACCAACCGTATATGATGAAGTTCAATAAATAAATTAACAAACAAACAGTGGTTTGTTTCCCTGCATATTTGTTTGTTTCCCTGCACAAGGCTGACGAAGACACTAATACAAAGAGAATTTAGACATTCTTTGCAAATGCAACAGAAATTTCAGGATCCGTCCACACTAAGAACATTTAACAAGGTAGAAAGATGGTAATACTCACCTGTGTGTGTGCTGTGGTGAAATGGTGCCCTTCCATAGCCTGAGCCTGTAGTGTCTGCTACTTTCTAAAGCCCAATTGCCCTGACTGAAGCCATCAGACACATGGGGCCAAGGGCACGCATGGTGTTTAGGATACAGGGTATATCCGTTGCCAAAGTTTCCACTCACGGTCCTTTTAGGTCTGCCAAAATCCAACTCTACTGACTTCAGTGAACCAGACAGTTTTGCACCATGACTACCTTACTCATTGGCTTATTAAAAAAACAAAAACCTATGAAGCACAGAAAGGATTTAAAATAGATATCAGCATCACATAATCTGACATTTTTTCAGTAACTGTTCAATGTACTGATTGTGGATTAGGATTGAAAATTTTGCTGTGAAAATGCACTTTACGACATGAATGCATCACAAACTAAATTCGAAAACATCTGTGAACCCCCTATAGTCCCTGCTTTTCTGTTTCTGCCTCAGTGTTGCGCTCAGCTGCACCGCTGGAAACATGAAGCCAAAGTGGTAGGCAGTGGTGGGCTATATCCATCGTTGTGCGGAAGGGTCATCATTTTGGTACTATCAAGACCACCGAGTGGAATTCAGTTCACAGAGCTGGTGTGACGTGTACAGTCAACGTCCAGTTGTGCTTGAGTGTCCTTCTCCCTTTCCCATGGCACTCAAAATCAAATGTTCATGCGTCATGGCAACAAGTTGAGAGTTAAAGAGTGTTCAGACTCTGAAGCCCACTGTTGTCCACAGGTGACAAAAAAATTATGTTTGTTCAGTCCAGAATAGGATGGAGTTTACAGATACTTTCCATGATGGGGGCCATTCTTTCTTGACGTACTACTTGCTGATTTTTTTATCAGTATATAACTAAAATTGAATAAAAAAAAAAAACAGCTATACCAGCACCAGAATGTGTTGCCAAGGGAATCCAGGTAAAACTTGACTTCTGCAGTGAGGGGGAGAAAAGCAGATATTTGTAATTTGTAACATTTCGGTACTCCAGAGATAGACTTCCATGGTAACACACAGCAGCGTCACCAAATTAAGTAGGTGGAGGGAAACCGCTGCGCCATTTTTATTCCGAACTATGCTTAATTTGTCTAGTGGAATCGCCTATTAAATGCAGCTCATATTAGCTAAACAGCCAACCAAGTCTTGATGGCAATCGTAGTTTTTACGCGTAACTAAACATCTTCTGCCTAGATAAAAGCAAGGTCGGGTCGTCGCGTGCAATCAAAACACTGGTTTACTGTTCAAATTTCCATTCAATGTCAATGTAACTACAAGAACACAACATTTACCAAAGGCTGGCCTAAGTGAGATGACAGTAAAAGTAACTTGTTTTATGTGTCATTCACTATAATAAAATTAACTCGTATACTTAGTGATTCGATTAAGCAGCCGCGTTAGTGTAAAAACAATGTCAACTAAACAGCAATCCCTGGAGTTGACGGTTTGACTACTACTGAGTACCATGTCTAACAATAAAACCAGAATATCTTATTGTGTATTAGGCCATTTATAACGGTTCAGATGTGTCCTATTCTGCAACTTGCACAGCTAGGTTGCTTGTCAACTAGCTGCCTTACAAGACACCAGAAGCGCTAGTTACATTTCAAATAACCAACTATTTTTTCCGCAACATCACAAAATCGACTTAAACTTTTTTGTTGAAAACACGCAAACAACGTAATGCACGCATTTTATTAAAACATAAACTTGCCTGCCAGCTAGCTTAAAATCTTTGCAAAATCCCTTAGTGTCGTTAGCAAAAGACCTTGCAATTCCGCGCACTTATTTAACAAGCTGTGCTGTGCTTATACGTTTACTGCGTATATTTTACATTTTAAGAGCTATGCTGTTCTATTCATTGCATTTCTTATTTCTGAAATAAAAGCTCAGTTTTTTACTTACCTCAGTTTCACTCCCTCTAATCTCGGCTTCCCTTCCCCCCTTCAACAGTTACACTAAATCTCACAGTGTGTTGGGAATCGTAGTTCATTTAAAAACGCTCACCGTCCTGCATTACAGGCAGTGCTCAGTGCTTTATTAAGGATTCGTTTTGTGAATTTGCTTCTGACAATGGTTTTGACAGTATTTTAACCCTTACTAACTGAGCCGGAGTACAGTTACGATGATGGTAGGAGGGGGGCTCAGCATTTGGCCATGGAGATTTAGCATTACGTAATGGCACTCCAGAAAGGACACTTTGGTATGTTAGAGTGAAACGTTTATTATAATTTCAAGTTAAAAAGATGAATTATACAACATTATAATAATACACAAACAATCAAAAGAGTGTGAGTGAAAATGATAAATAACACAAATATGCCAAAAAGTAACATTAAAAACTACAACGTTTGTAGTCCAAACGAAATAACGCGAGACTTTGTGTTCGAGACGTTATCTTGAACATCGCTACATAGCCGTTTGAAGGCGATGTAGTCGGGAATGGGTTAAAGCAGCTGATTTTACTTGTGCATAAAAAGTTGATGTCCATTAATAAGCGCTTTGAGGCATGCTGTTGCGAAAGGCGCTATATAAAAATAAATTGAATTGAATTGAATTAATAACCTACCACGGTAAAAAATAAAATAATAAATAATAATAAAAAGAGAGAGATGTTACATTGTTAATTACGTTTGCTACTTTGCCATCTCAGATAGAAGTTAGTGCAGTTGTGTTTTCTGCTATGTTTTAATTGTTTGTGCTAAATAGCTAAAAAGCCGCCTGAATGTAATGACACTTTTAAACAAGATTTATTTGGAGGATTTAATTTACGACAACTATCAGATAAACTGGTCAGTACGCTTTCTGCATTTATAATATATAAATATAATATATATATTTCAGAAAATATCTTGCTGTTTGAAAACATGACTACTGTAATGGGTGCAGGATCCGCAAATAAGGATAATACACGTCTAGTTTGGCTTTTTGTATGTGAGCGCAATTGCATTGTTTTAGCCAGCTTATGCAACGTCTCAACATTTAGTTTCATCCACATTTGTATTAATTTGCCACCAAGATCTTGTAGTGATGACGAGAGAGTCGAACCCCTCAGGAGGTCTTCTCCAGCACATCATCTAGACTTCCAAGGGAGTTAAGGTCAGGACTCTGTGTTGGCCAGTTCATGTGTGCAAGTAATTCCTCATGCTCTTTGAACCAATTTCACAATTTTAGCCTAATTAATCGTGGCATCGTTTACTTGGACTATACCTGTGTCATCAGGGAAGAAAATATCCACTGATGGGAGAACCAGGCCATTAAGTAGATTCAGCTACTCCGCTGACTTCATTTTATTGTCGCATAATGTTACTGACCTTAGACCCGACCAGGGGTCAGCAACCCACAGCTCTGGAGTCACATTCGACTCTTCCACCCCTCTGCAGTAGCTTCTCTGTAATGGGAGAGGGGCCAAAAATGTCTCTTTTGATGGTGAAGTTTGCAGACCCCTGGACCAGACCAGTTAAAGCAATACCAGCTAATAACACTACCTCCAGAGGCACACAACTGGTTTTTGGCCATGCAATGTATATTGTTAGCAATGTGTTGCTACAAAGGCAGTGCAGCATGGAAAATACCTGTACCTGGGAAATCAGAATATGAATTGTAACATATTCAATCCCAGTAACACGGGGTGTGTCCCAGACCTGAATCCTGACACAAAAAGTCATGAGGCCTGGTTTATCCTGGACGGTATACTGGTATAACACAGAAGATATTATTGCTTTATCAGAAAATACTGTGACATTTCCACATAGCAAAAGCTATGAATAAAGACATTTTCTGGCTAAGTAACTTAAAATGTGCCTACTCATAGTAATTAACAGGTGAACCAGCATCTGCTTTGTGTTTTTCCATTCTCTAGATATTTTGAATAATTTTGTACTTGTGCATGTGTTAGCCTTCAGTAGCACAATGCATTAACATTCTTATTGGGAGCTACTATACTTTGCCTGATAGTGCTAATTCTCCAGTAGGTTCTCATAAAGGATGACTTTACTGTTGTAAAAACACAAAAATGTGTCTGTCCAGTGTGTCTTTTGATAAAACCTAGTTTAGCTGGTCTTGTATTTCTAATGTGTATATATACACAACATTAGAAATATATATAATCACAACATGTAGGCTAGGCCTATTTGAAATATTTCACTTCATATGGGAATGCTAGATATTAATATAGGCCTATTTGGTAAACTTAATTTTTATGAATGTATCACTCTGCTGATTAGACTTTCCATTTTGCTACATTATTTTGTTAAATGATGTAAAATGCTAGCCATGTTTTTTTGTCTTGCTCATTTTATTGTACTAACTTTGTAATTATATATATACTGTATATGGAATGCTGTTTTGGTGCACATAAATTTTACAAAAGTAATAGGTACAGTTGTAAATATTGAATGTCATTTACAGAAGGCCTTATATTGTATTTTGTATTTTTGACTCAGCTGGTATAACCTAATGTATGCTGTATTTCTGCATAAGAAAACAGAGAAGTGTGTGGATAAATGGTTACTGACTTAAAAGGTGCCCCAGGTATAAGCACCTGTTTTACCATAGGTTACAGCAATGAATGCCACTGTTTGAAAAATGCAACTGAAATACCTGACCTTTTGTCCAAAATTTTTTCTCCACCTGAAAGATGATCATATGATAATTACAGTATAGGGGTGAGGGTTAGTGGTGTGTCTCACATGGAACTGGTCTGTGGTTTCCAGAATGTATGTTGGCTTTTGTTCAGTCAAGGTTATTAATAGGATGGGTGCTAGCTTCACCTGGTGACCCCCTTGTATATCGGGTATTAAACAGAAAGGACGTTGAAAACTTCTGCAGATGCTACGTCTATTTTAAGATTTAATCGATATAGTGCCTTTCACAAACCCAAGGTCGCTAAGCATTTGCACCAAAGGGATTAGTCTCTGTGTAAATGTAATCATCCCAAAATTATGAACTACTACTACTGCAACACACCCAAGCTCCCTTCATGAAATGGGAATGAATATCCAGATTAAGAGTTTCCATGACTGCTGCGTTCAGAAAACTCCACGTGGGAGCACACAGTTTATGTAATTTAGGGGAGGTAAGGTCTGAAGGGCCTCCAGTTCTGCTCTTATTTCCTTTGACTTGTTGCGGCAGCCTCCAGTGGAGAAGAAAAAAATGACCCTATTTCCACCCAGTAGTCTCGAAAACGATATGCATATCTTGGCTTTGCTAGTCAAAGACAAATCTGCAAATATGGTATTGCCATTTGCCAAGGTGAATTAGTTCCTTCATGTTTGGATTATGCACCCAGTAAATGAAATCTCAATAGACTCATGAGTTTTGACAACTCTTTAATTCATGGCATTGCATTTTCTGATAGTCATTTCCATCTTATTTTAGTTATGTTTTGTTAAAACACCCGCTCATATCAATCAGCCTTTCAGTAATGGCTTCCTTAATCAAAAACGTAAACTATTATAAAATAATGTAATTATAAAGGGCTTATTTTATTCAAATAGTTGACAACTTGATCTACCTGCTGAAAATAAATCTTTTAAAATGGGCATAAGATTTTATAGTTTTCACTTTGTACAAGAGCAAAAAAGAAAAATGATTACTAAAAGTACTTTAATGAAATAGAGTGTGGTGAATTCTGCCAGCTGCTATAGGCAGGCTGTAGTGTCCCTTGGGCTGGGACATGTTCAACTACTCTTGGCACGTTAAGAAGGGCAGTCCCTTCCACTGGTCCACTGGGAAGAAGCATTCAGACAGCTGTAGCCACGGAGACAACCTGGGTTTATTCATCAAGCTCCTGGCCCACATGGAGTCTACAGACAACCACCACACAGCGACAAGGTCAAGGCAGCACCCAGCGTACAACAAATTGCACACAATACTTTAAAAATAGTACTTGTGTTTGATTCATGTAAGATGGTTAATTACGCATCTACACTCCCCTCTGGCCCCAGTCTACTTCAGCAATAAATCATAAGCAATGTAATGCTGTCATTTTTAAGAGACCAAAAGTGTTGCATTGAAAACAACTTGCAGGGGTGTCACAAAATCATAACATGTCGCAATCATCAACTATTTTTAGCTGGAATGCTGTCCTAGCTCTCAGAAGAGGATGTTTTTTTAATCCAAAAAATTGTTTTTAAAAACTTTTAATAAAGTTATTACTGATTTGAATGTATGAATCATGTCAATTGCTATTCTGTGCCTATATTATGTATCAGAGCCATATCTAACAGAAGTCAAAACTGACTTTGTAAATTGAGTGAAAAATGTCCTTGCTTTTGCTGCTGGGGAAGTGACGCAGACTTGGTAACAGTGACAGTGGTAAACTTTTCCACAGGGAGGCAGACTTTCAGAGTGGGAAGGTTAGAACACAGCTTCCTAACAACCTAATTAAAAGTATAGTATTTGCTGTAGTTACTAAGGCAGACCTTCAGGTTTAGTTGCTATTAGATGGTGGTACTGCGCCCAGAAAAGTAACTCAGCTAAGATTTGGTCATTTTTATGAATCACTTAAATTCAATACTGATGGTTTTGGCAGTGCATCACACCCCAGGCTCTGCATCCTAAACTATGGAAAAATTATTTCTGGAGCAATAAAAAATATAATTCCACCAAACATACATCATAGGAAAATGTTATGGGGAAAATGTGTATTGTGAGCAAATGATCCAACACTTACCTCAGAACCTGGAGCCTGACCCTATCTAGTGGCAAGTCACAGAGTTCTAATGTTCCATTGGAACATGTGAACTGAGAGACACCTGTTTAGCTCACCATAGATAATGTTCTTCACTACAGGACATTAATTTTCTTTTTACCACCATGTTTGAAAGCTTGCATGACTACACTTCCAGTGTTTGTTTTCATATTCTCTGCTGACATTTTTGTTCTACATGTATGCGCACAGTAGAACTGATACTGGTAGTATTCCATATTCTGTTTTCTCAAAGGCAGTATTTTTTTATAACTGTCAGACTTGTGAATCTACCTGAGGTTTATGTTAAGATTTTTTTTATGTGTTGAAATACGTACATACATAACACACATACATCTTACAGAATGTGTGACAAAATTTAAGCTTTGTTTAGTCGTGGAACAGACATTTGTATGGTCTTCAGACCATAAGCAACAGATTTTAAGCACTTAATTTTAACGTTTAACATTAACTTGTTTGCTTGTTAAGAAGCATTAGAGTAGGTCTAACATTTTATATTTGTAATTCATTTAGAAACTGGTTACAAATTAAGTTTCAAAATAGCACTCATTCACATGGTGCAATGCATTTGTCATTTTCGGTGGTGCCTTGATTTTGGTAAATTTGTTAACCAGATTTGTTTAACAGGATTCAGAGAAAACAGTGATGTTCAGTGGTGATGGTCTCTTATATTACCTTATCTATGCTTCTGTATAAGACTGATTTGCAGGTTTGGAGTAATCATGCCTTTTACCTCAAATAACTCAGACAGGGGAAATAAGTCCTTCAGAGCCTGTTTTGTGTTTTACAACAAATGCAGTTCAGCTAAAAACAAGACTTAGAGTCAGCAGATTTTCAGCACTCACAGCTCACACTGCACTTACCTGAGAGTTCAAGTTTTGCATAAATAGTGGGAGATGTGGCGGTCGTCCCTTGTTCTGCTGTTCCAAGACAGCCAGCATGAAGACAGGCAGGTGACACAGACATTACACAATCAACATCCTCCTGTTATCACAGGCAATGGTACATCTGTCAGATGGATGTTTCTGGAATTTTCCTATGCTATGGTTTTTCCCTTTATATGTAGGCAACATTAATTCCAAATGCCCTAGTTTAACCAGTAATATTGATGGCTGCATTAAGCAAGTTAAACCGTCATATATTTGTAAAGAAAATTTAATGCCAGTACAGCTAATCTTGGGCCTTCTCTTTCCACTGATGGTAGTTGTACCATTTTTATGTTATTAAAGCACTAAAAATATTTTAAATCAAAAACAGTTTATTGGTGCCATCTCTCCTAGGTAGCTGTTTGTGGTGACATTCAGATCTACAAAGAACTTTGATGCACAATATAAATAATGCATAGATGTACTGATGGGGAAGAAGCTTGTTTCAAACAATTACTCTTGCATTTATTGAATATAAATGCAAACTCACACAGGCATTTAAATGTCACACATCTGTGAAAACAGGTTTGGATAAGTTTTTGCCTGAAGTGATGAAATCTGGCTGTGAGCTGGGACTGCAGAAGTGGACCTTTCGAACCTGGTCTTAACTTGCCCATCAGACCCGAAGAGATGCTCTGCATGTGGCTGTGGGTGCGAGGGTAAGAGAGGGGGAGGGGGGCAGGGTTCAGAGGAAACCGCACGTCTTTCACTTTGTCAACTTCCTGACAGCATCATGCGTGTCTGTTCTGTATAAGGACTGCGCTTCATGACCACGGTCTGTGTACTCTGTGCACTTCTGCTGTCAAAGCATGGCATCTGCCAGATGAGACCAGACAGCACTGGTCCGCCCATGCATGTCGCCTGAGCCTGCATGTGGCCATGCACCTTTGAGTTGATATTTCCTTTGTGTTTGATAACAACAGCCATAGAATCCAGTCTGCTGACAGCTGAGTCAAAAGACACAGTCCCTGTGACGAATCCTACTCCTAAACTGTCTGTACAAAAAAGTGTATTTCTGGACTATACCTTACACAAATATTTATAACATTAAAACAGCTATAACGTCAGTACAACAATCTTTGGCCTGAGATTAAAGCAAAACACAGTTTGTCTTGAGGTTAGTGGTGTTGTTTACACATTTGTGCTTGTCTGTGAAAAGACTGCAAGAGGAAGAAGAGATGGACAATCTTTCACGTTTTTTTCCCTCCCAAAGTCAAAAAGACAAAAGACACCAACATAAATTCCCTGCGGTGTTCTTTTGAAAATCTGTTGAATCCCCTGAATTTCTTTTTCATCATCAGAGGCTGGCTTGTAAACCAGCAATCCTGATGGCTTGTGAGGTGAATACTTCAACAATGCCCTGTCTCTCCGCATCTAGAAAGTGTCTTCTTTGCTCCAGTGGACTCACAGACCCTGGGTCATTTCAGACAACCCATGGCTGCCTGTGAGCCAGTGAAGAATGATTGCCTATCTGATATCAGTAGGCCTGAGAGAACGTGTACTTGTTTATTCTCCTGTGCCACGTAACTCTATGGTCCTCCACTAGGGGGCAGAATTTGATATAGAATCCACAGAATTCACACTGGAAGACGATACCCGGCTGTGGCCGATGGAAACCTCTGGGTGCTATGGAAGCAAATATAAAGAAAACAGAATTACTATACCCTATAGAGGTTCCTGACTCTGGTCTTACCACACTGACTGAATTCCAAGATACTGTAAAAATGTGAAATATTAGGTGAACAGCAATGATGTTAGTGAGAAAGACTGCAGCAGTGAGCTCACATGTCTTCTGAAGATTCTGTCCAGCAGGCTACGACGGGGGGGCTCAGGGGGCTGTGTCCAGTCCAGATCAGGGGGTCGTGTGCCATGGGGGCCAAAGACATTCAGGTCCTTGAAGCACTCAGTCTCAATCATCTGGCAGACAGAACAGCATAATGGAATGCAGAACTCATTGCTCCACCCTCAACTTTGAAGAGTAATATGTTAAACCACAACATACAGGGTAACGCAGCTGCACACGACTCCAATATGCTTGTGGAAGCATTTGATACTAGACTTAACCTCAACTGCAATTGCTATACCTCATTCTGCCAAGGAATAGGAACGCTGCCAGTGGCAAACTTGGAGTAGAATTCATTGTCAGTTTGGTCCAGGTTGACTCCTTTGACAGTGGAGAACTGCTCGATATCCAGGACATCCTTGCAATAGACGGCTCTTGGCTGAAAAAATGGAAATTGCAAACATATACACAGTGAGCAAGAGGGGCGTGGAAGTCCTCACCACTTCTCCAATCTAGCCTGTATCTTACTTTACACCAAAACACTATGTTAGTAACATAACAGCTATTTGCATCATGTGGTTTTCAAGTACTGTACTGAAAACGTTTTTATGCAATGTGTAGATGAAAGTGAGTCTGATGCTGACATCAGGCACAAACGGCGGCTCCAGTATTCCAGCCTCCAGCCTTTTGAAGTTGATGGTCTTGAAGAAAGGATGGGCCTTCACCTCCGCCGCCCCATCCAACCGGCAGCCCAGCCGCTGCTTTGGATCTTTGGTTAACAGCTGGTACGAAGTCACAATAGAGAGAAGAAGAAAGTGCAGCTGTGTGACTCAACAGTGGCACACTGGGGGGGGGGGGTCTTTTTTGAAAACAGTGTGACAGGTATCGCTTACCAGCCTGCAGACGTCCTTCGCATCATCAGTGAACCGGTCACTGTACACCTCCTGCTCTTCCTGCACCCGCTTCTCTACATCCTCTCTCTTCACCCGCTCCTTGCGCGCCCGGAAAGGCGAGCGGCCTGCCGTCATCTCATACACGAGGCAGCCCAGGCCCCACCAGTCCGGACTCATGCTGTACCGCTCATTGTTGATCACCTCCGGGGCTGTATATACCATCATTATTTGTTGTCAGGACACTCTAACGCTGTTTATGTCAATACATCAAACTTCCAGGCTTTATAAGCACATAAATTATACCCATCATTAAATACTGTTTTTGTATTCCATCTAATATCCTCAATTGATTTAATGAATAAAATCCTGATGAGGTGATTAAAGTATTTTGCCACGACAGTCTGTCTTCTTCGGTTCGATTAGCACACAGATGTGTCAGGTTTATAGCATATAACATACATAAAAAAGATCACATACCCATATAGCCAACAGTGCCAACTCTGCCTCGAATGAGCTCCCTTTCGGGCACTTTGATGGCCAGACCCAAGTCTGATATCCGGATGTGTCCTACAAGAAGCCACAGAAAGAAGTGCATGTAAAATCTGTGAACCATGTACTACTGTACATCAGAAACGATGCAGTAAGAACAACAGTTCACAGCTCCTAACTGACAAGGGTTTCACATATGATAAACTGTAATCTCATGCAGGCGTTCTTTATAGTCACACCGTCTTTATACACTGGACAAAAAAACTGAAATAAATCTGTCATGGGAAAGTGCACCACTTTAAACGTTATATACAGCAGGTTACACGTACCATTGTCATCTAGAAGAATGTTCTCTGGCTTTAAATCCCTGGGGAAAAAAGAATTATGCACTCAGAGTAGGTTTATTCATCTTACGTTCTTGGTTCATTTAAAGACAATAAAAAAGATGCCTTGTTATGATTCTGGGAATTTATGAAGGCCATATTTGTTTTACTGCTGACTGCATATGTGGCACAATAATGTCAGGAAGTCATCACTGGCTTTCAGCTACCTGCTTGGCATTCACAATGGTCTATTATCTCCTGAGATACAAGACTTTAGGCGAAATGTGGTACAGGATATCTCGCCTCATCTCATTGTCCAACCACTTATCCTTTGAAGGTCATGGAAGGCCTAGAGGCTATCACAGGCAGCAAGGCAGGATACAGGATGCTAAGCCATCACTAGGCAGGCAGACACACACAGCAACCATATTCACATCCACCAACCTGTAGGTTTCATGGACCAGTGCTGCCTACCGTTATTCCACTACCAAAACACCAGGCTTCCTGGTACAGGATATTAAATAGCCATTCATTAGTAGGAAATTAATACTTATTTCTCAAGTATTTTATCAATTATATAAATTAATTTATTTGAGGTATTAATCTCAAATAGATTCAATGTATGGACTATCCTGACCAAAATGGTTATGGCGTCAGGTTCTTCCGTAGTCACCTGTAGACGATGGACTCTCGATGCAGGTGTTCCAGACCACAACAGATCTCAGCGGCGTAGAACTGCACCCTCTCCTTCTCAAAGCCCGGGGTGCCCATGTTGTAGATGTGGAATTTGAGGTCCCCTCCATTCATGAGTGTCAGAACCAGACAAAGGGCATCTTTGGTTTCATAGGCATAAGCCAGACTGACCTGAAAGAAAAAGAAACAGTCCTTAATATTAATGATAGCAGAACATTTTCTAACAGTAAAGCTGCTGGATCTACAGAATTTGATCTTTTCTGTGTAACATGCATTAAAAAAATCTAGTGCACATTTGTGTGTGTGTGTGTGTGTGTGTGTGTGTGTGTGTGTGTGTTTGTATGTATGCATCAGATGTACCAGTATAGCTTCACACATGCATATACCCTGAATTTTTCTCAATCAAAAAGACATACAATTTAGAGAGCAGGGTGAACATGGTCACCTGAGGATAATGGACACTTACAACAAATCTGCTGTTAACCTTCTCCAGGATCTGCTTCTCATTGAGGGCCATGGATTCACCCTTCCGTTTCTTAATGCGCTTCTTCTCCAGCTTCTTACACGCATACATCTTTCCTGTGGCCCTTACCTGGCATGCACACACCTGCACGAACACAAGGCCATCAGCCACACTGTAACACCCGGCACCTGGCCAAGAACACTACTTTGTTTTCCTTTGCCAGCTGGCACTTGTATACATTTACATTTACTCATTTAGCAGACATTTTTGTACAAAGCAACTTAGAAATGATTAACCGTACACGTGCACAATAAAATGAGGCTGACAGTATCAGGGAATCCAGCTAACAGTAAGTGCTGTCCTATAGTCACAAGTGCAGTAGACTCAGTTTAGCAAGATAAAGTTTAAATCAAGGACAACATTTAAACACTGGAAACAGTAAAGAAGCAAATACTGGGGAAAAGGAGGGAACAAATCAGCACTGTGCCATGCGTGCGTTAAAACAGTGGTTCTTATACAGGGGTACTGTGTTGGTATCCCTGGGAGTACTCAACAGCACCTCATGGGGTACTTGACAGAATTACAAAATTTGGTACGTAATTTTCTGACAAGGGGCCTCAAATTTCTCTGAATCAGTTACCTTCACAGATGTACAAAATGGACATAAAAACACCAGGGGGTACTAGAAAAAAAATTGGAAGACAGGGTACAAAAACCAAAAAAGGATGAAGACCACTGCATTAAAGGAATACAGTTCTGTTCTTAATACATAATCTCACCTCTCCAAAGCCTCCTTTTCCTAGCACACGGTACTGTCGAAATGTGTCTTTCGTTACAGGCTGTCTGAAAACAAAGCATAACTTTCAGGAAAAACATTCAAATATATATGAGCATATGGTCACAAATGTTAGATAATTTCTTCTTAAACCTCTTCACCTGTTAGTACTCATGTTTTCTGCATTTTTGATTATTCTTTATTAATCTGTAGGGAAATTCCAGTCCTTTGCATTTAACCCACCCCCTTGTGGGGAGCAGAGGGTAGTCATCATTCAACACCCGGGGAACTAATGCTTAGCATCTTGCTCAAGGACACACCTGGGGGCTGGGCCAGGATTTGAACCGGGAGACTTCCGCACCTCGGTCTCTGCAACTTTATGTCTCTTAAAGTCATTGCCCCTAGACGGTAAACCAACCAAACCAACCTTTCCAGCATTTTCCACTGTAAAAAACGATCAAAATACATGCTGTCCTGGTAGTCTCTGAAGGGGATTCCACTGAGGAATTCATGGAGGGCTCTGTGGACGAAAATGGTGCATGGAAAACACAGTAAGACTCAAGTCTACCCCAGGAAGAGCTCACTGTAAGGCAGCACCTTTTCCAAGCCACTGTAACCCACCTTACAAAATCTGAGCTTGACTTTGATAGTTAAAAATGTTTGAGGTGACTGTTCATGAGGGTATTAAGAAGAGCACTGGACACACCAGGAGACCAGGAGAACATTACCTTCGGCAGTCGCTGAAGATCTCCTTACAGGGGCTGAGTTTGAGGTTCTCCCGGCACTGCTGCATGTGACTCTCTGCAACCTCCGGCACACAATGGGTCGACTGCATGTACACACCCGCACAGAGACCTTGTATCAGCTCAGTGTCATGTTCACAGTCTACCCTGAGCAGGACAATCACATTAAGCTTCCACCAATGTCAGATAGAAACCTACCCGTTTGCTGAGGAACTTTTCAACAATCTCCTCCCCTCTGCTCTTCCGTTTCTCATCTGGGGTCACCTCGTACTCCTCCTGAAGACAACCACCAGGTGCCACTGTTACATTTCGCCTTTGACAACACTAGCACAAGGTATGACACGATCTACAAAGATTCACAAACATTTGCTTGGCATCCACCAGATACACTTGAAACTGGTATGAAACTAGTATAACCTCTGGTAATCCTGCATGAGCTATAAATCTTTCACAAACCATCTGTATGATTCCTCTTACGCTATCCTGTAATTCATACTGATATTACACTAAAAGTGTACTCTAAACCTTGAAATATGAGTTGTCAACTTTTTTGGAATATAGAGTCTATGGCAGATTTAAGAGAAAACTGGCATTATCTCAATTCTCTGCTGGTATCGACTCATCTATGCATATTACAATTTCTCGTCAGTACACAACGGCCATCTGCTGGCAAGGTTCACGTTTGTATGCTTCCCAATGACTGTCCTTTTTTCCTCCTTATGGCAGCTTCTCATGCATAACTCCTGGTCATCAATGGTAAAGAACACACTGTCCTCATTGTGTAGGAGCAAGTGGACACTTTTGACAATTCTGATCGAAAGCTCTCAAGAGAAGAAATCAGTCTTGTGTGTTTAAGCACACTGAAATGACGGTAAGGCTTGAACTATGTTTACAACAATCGGCTGAATTTATGAAAGTATACCAAAAAATGTGGTATGCTATATAAGATTTGCATACACTGATCATTGTCATCTTCTTGTATCCTCAAAATAGCATGCTACTTTGGTTTAACTTTTTTTGTTCTGCTTGTACAAAAGTGGCAGACTGCTCAATGCCAGGCGGCAGCTTGCCGTGACAGTGTTCATGTCAACTGGTGGGTGTGCATGAGCTGTAACGCCTGCCCCCCCGTCTCCTCCTCCACTAACAGTCCATTCCAGCCAGGGGTCCCATTACGCAAGTTTCTCCGTCATGACCACCTGCCTGTCCCTTGACCCCCCCCGTGACGTTCTGGAAACACCATGGCATGTCACAGTCTGTTGCCTGGCAACCATGTCATCAACAACGCAACGTTCCTCAGGCTCCTAGGATGTCGCAGTACATGGAATTCTAGTCCCCCAGCTTCTCGGGTGGAGGGGGTGTGGACACTGTGGGTAATGGGGACACTGGGTTTCCATTTCCTCCAATATCATAACCTTTAATGCATTCACTCTTGTTGAACTCCACTAGCCAGGTTTTTAGTAACCATGGTTGTCTGGCCTTTATTTACGCCATGCATTTCATTATCATAAACACTGGGTGAATTTCAGCTGTGGCCAGCTTACTAGGAACCCTACTACTGTACTAACAAAAATGGGCCCCACTTATGAGCACATTACTACATGATTGTGGCTTTTCATATAAAGTGCACATTCAGGCACCTGGATGCAATTATTGTTTGACTGAATGACAGAATGGGCAAAATAAGTCACCCGAGTAACATTCAGTGAGGTCAGTGATCATTGGTGCCAGGTGCAGTTTTCTGCATATCAAGGTCAAAGGTTTACTGTGGATTGTGCAGCAAATGGAAACCATGCAAATTTTTTCCACCAGTCTTCTTGGTGGAAACATTGAACCCCTGAGAAGTCAAAAGTGTGGAGGAAGCGTTTTGAGGCATACATTGGGATCCTTCACAATGATAAATGTTTGAACACCCTGGAGTATTTGGACAAGGTGCATCACTTCCCAGCTGTAACATACTCCTTCATTAAATAGAGACGTCATGCATAATGCTGTCCTTCATTGCATGTGGTTTCAAAATTGTTCCAGGAGGAGGACAATAAGTTTAGCTTCCTTTGTTGGTCTGCATTGCATCAGACCCCAGAATCAGACTCAATAGATCCTCTTTAAGAAGAGATGGGACAGGGCTCTTCTCTGTGTGAATGTGCCTTCACCCTCTTGTTCTGCAGCATGAGTCCATCTTGAGCCCAAACCCCTGTGGAAAATTCATGACCCCTTATGGTGTCTGTGTATGAACGATTCAGCTAATTTTCGAGGCAAAGATGGCCTGACCTAGCACTAAAGGACTGTAACTAACAAACGTGTGTAAGAGTTTCACAGGTGTATCATAGTGGCACAGGTACTGAGCCCAATGTTTGCTACGTTACATATGGGAGCATTTAATAGTTCACAGATGATATGGTGGCGAGAGCAATGTGCTCAACAGGAAGTTTCAGTCTTCTACAACACGCAACAAGACAATGTTCCATGGTGGCCCCTGACTCCCAGCTGGTATTTTTCTAATCGACATAATGGCATGATGCCATAATGGGATGCTATCTGAAAATCAAACTAAAAACAAGGCATAGAAGAACTGACGACGTCACTCTTCTTGGTAGCTGCCTGAGTCTGAACAAAGCAGAGAAAAGGGTGACCTAGCGTTCATAAACACATTTGTTTGATTAGATCGTTTGTCCTAACTGCTCAGCTGTAGGGCGTTGGGCTGATCCCCCACCCGTGGAGAACTGCCAATGAAGTCAGGGTGGGGGGGAGCCTTTACGTTCTTCCCTTTGCATCAGCTCCCGATAGACACTCCTCCGCCCCTGTCCCCAGTGCAGCGGACAACAATGGGCCGGTCCAGTTCGGCACTGTGCCCCCATCCTGTCAGGAAGCGGCGGTTACGCAAGGCCACCTCCTGGCCCTGTTCTGCCATGGCCGAGAGTCTGCTCTGCGCTGACGTCACAGGGCGCCTTCGGGCACATGGTCCTTATGGTCTCTTTTGTTTCGTTTCAAAGTTCCCTTTCGTTCACTATCATTCATGTAACTTGCCACGCCAGTCTCTCCCTTTGCCCAAGAATTTTTTCATTCATTTTCCTTTTAACCGTTTGCTAAATCTGGCTAAGCAGTGAAAACAAGAAGAAAAAAAAAAAGTGACCACCTAAGACTTATTTTTCCTGTCTTTATACAGTATAATGTCAATAAAATTGACATAACGTACCTTACTAGGTCTGGTGTTTGCCATATCTACTGTATTTCTTTTTTTAATGTGTGTACATATTTTCATGTGACCAGAGGAAAAAGTAATTTGCAGATTCATTGCACGTGCAATCTGAAAAGATATTTGTGCAAAAATTGTCCAGTTTACGGGGTAGCTGTGTCCCCCATCTGATAATTTTGGTATTTCAGCTTGGAACATGTCTGGCCTCACAGAAGCATTTTTTGTGTTGATGTTTTAACATCTTACATTTTACCATTTTTCCGCCTTGCCAATCTGTAGTGATGGCATATTTGAACAGTTTGAAAGTCCATTCATACATCAACAGTGGACCTGATGAATCCAGATCTATTTTCTCCACTAATACCGTCATTCGGCATATCTTAATTTCTGCAGTCTCAGCAAGCATTAACAGTCTGTGGACAATAAGTAGAAATATTTTACAAGTTGTTGATGCTTGCCTTCGTTTGACTATCAGCCTTTTAAATTCTGTGAAATGAGAACACCAGGTGTCCTTTCTACGTGTGTCACCAAACATCTGGATGTGCGTGTGTCCATGAGCAGGCAAGACAGAATGAGGCCATCGATACCATGGCGTCCAGCAGATGGATGCATCGCATCAGCTCGGGCCTTGTCTCACAGAAGAGGCGGAAGAGCAGTCTGCCGATGGGCTGCTTCTCACACAGGCTGAAGTAGTCACGCTCTGAAACACAGGCCCTTGCACATGTCAGCCCTTGCCCAGACACCCGCAGAGCCCTTCTCACTTTAAACCCTGTTACAGGAACTCTGATTGAACGAGCTGCAAAAAAGGTGTCATTTTTACCTTCCTTCCTGTTTAAATCAGCTTGCATATTTATTGTCACATACACATTTGAAACGGAAATTTACCATCCAATCTATTGTAAAGCAAGTCACAGGGCCGTTCTTTCCAGACAGAAAGGGGGCATAATGTGACATAACACAGAAACTGTAATCAAGCTCAAACAGCAACACTGGTGATGAATCAAATAGACAGAGAGAAACCCTTAGCCTGTAACAGCAGTCAGTCTAAGACTAGGAGTCAGAGTGCAGCTCCAGGAGCAGAGAGGAGACTGGGACAGGAAGGGTCCACAGACCTGAAGGTGTGAAGACGGGCAGGCAGAAGGCTCACCCATGCTGCTGGCCAGCTCTGCACACTGGCTGATGTGAGGAAAGCGCAGGATCTCCTTCCATTTCTTGCTGCGCCCTTTCCGCTTCCCTCCCCCACCTGCAGAGGATCGACAGTAGACTGAGCAGAGAAGTGTAAGGCCCTCGTACTCCTGTTTTGCACCCCAGGTGAACAGGGCACTTTGCACACGCACAATTAGCACTGCACACTGAGGCTTCAGCCTCTAATATTAACTGTAGTGCATCACTGTGTCCTGAAAACGAAATCATTAATAAACCGAGTGGGGAGTGATGGTTGGTTGGCCGGTCAAGGTTTTCAATGAATGTTAATAGTAAAACACAATCATGTCAAACTGTGGCATTAAACTTATAAAAAAAAATAATAATAAAATAAAATTATACCAACTAAAGGAGCATATGTATAGACATGGTGCTTGACCTCAGATGATCACAAGATGCCATGTAAGCGCATCAGAAAAACATTTATAAGAGCACTTCTGTTTACTGACCATTTGTACATTCAGCACCAGTTACATTGCAAACAGATGCACACGACACACAACACATATTTTTAAACCTTCAGCATGTAATGCAACACAACATCCGCCTTTCCTAAAAGTCTTTCCCTACTTTCCCTTGGGCAAAATATTCTCCTTTTCACCAAAAACTCCATCCTCCATATAAACGCGCTACTGCGAGTAAACTGAAGTCTCGTGAAGGCAGAGGCTTTAAGCCTGCTTTTTATTTAGGTAACGAAAGGTTTTGGTTTCACATTTTCTTCACGGTTTGAATGTGGAGAAAAAGCACACAGCTTTGAGCTGTGGAAACGTGGAACACCGATGGGGCGTGCTGACAGGTTTGGTTGTCCTCTCAGCCTCACACCACACCCCCAGTTCCCCCATCTGTTTTCACTGGCCCAGCACCTGGAGTTACTGAACCACAGCTGCCGGCAGCACTGGCCAGACCGCCGCTCTGCCGTCATCGCATACGTGACGTCTTCGGGACTCGGGGGAAGAGGCAGCGACACACACAAGCACTGCTGCGTTATGCGCTCCCTGTTTGCCTGAGCTGACCTTGGAGGGAGCGTGTGGAATACGCTTTCACTACCACGAAAGGTTAGGTTTAATGAGGAATTTTCAACATCTGCACGCAGCTATGGACAGACGTGCAAAGCCTTCCGAAAGAAGTGCGAAGGCTTGTAATTTTCAAGAATGAAGTCACGGCCCCAGTGCGCGAATTTAATTCACAGGTTGTTCTGCTTCCTCCCCAAATCCATATTCCCCTTTCCCTTCAACTTTTCTCACAAATGACAACTCTGGGGAGAACAGACATGGATTAGAGGAATGGAGTCCCGTAGGACATCCCCAACACTACAGCCCTACCAAACATTCCATTACTGAGAACACCCACTCAGTGGTCATCAAAGCTCTCACACACAATTAAAGCCATGGAAAACTATAACATCCATAGAAAAATCTCTTCCTTTCACAAATCGACCTGGTTTCAGACAGCCAAAAATTGGTTAACAGCAGTTAAGCTTTAGACCTGCCTTGACCGAAAGGGTTCTCCCGCTTGCCTCAAAAGACGATTTAGTGTTGGTGGTTTAGCTGCGCGTGAGTAAGGACGCAAACATCTTAAAGCAATAATCCAGGAATTCTCCAGTGCGTCATGTTAGTCAGCCCCTGTGTAACCACTTCAGCAGGTTCCATGTCTCTTTACAAGAAACTGCTGGCAAAAACTGTTCTCCTAGGGCCAAAACTGACCAAAGTCTGGCCCATTGGCCTCAAATTCCACTTTTCCCCAAACGGCATCACAGTCTGCTCCTCAATCCAATTTGTTGAAGTGGAGTATTTTAGTGGATTTCTTGGTAAGATTTGCTCACTGTCTGTGGGATCAAGGCCATTGCAGTAATGCACATGAAACTCAATAAAAGGGCAGAGATCCACTTTGCAAGAATCACACAGAGACCCTGTTCTTCATGTCTTGCACCGGCATGGCACACACCAACACAGTACCGCACACGCTCCCGACATCCTTTGTTCATGGTAGAAACACTGCACATGCTACATTCAATTCAATTTATTTTTATATAGCGCCTTTCGCAACAGCATGCCTCAAAGCGCTTGATGTGACAGGCTCAATGGTTGGATGAGGACTACAACTTGAATGATTGTCTTGTGAATTTTTTATTTGTCTCATCTGTAATGTAATTTACATAATGTCAGCTAATGCAAATTTCTCAGAATAACACTGTGTTGACCACATGCCAAACACGTATTCATATTGTTGTACCGGACGCCTAGCAGAGAACAAAAGTGGTTCTGCTTCTGGTGCACTTCTGATTTTGATCATCAGTTTACCTTCCACTGGTTTGCAGAGAGACATGCCTTATGCAGATGCTGTGTAGGTAAAAGGACTCCACTACAGTGGTAACCCCTGAAATTTACAACAAGAGCGTGACTGCATTCTCAAGCAGGTAACTAAGGTCATTAGCTCAGTGAGCCAATCCTCTTGTCTGAAAACACTGTGCAGGCAGAGGCTGCGTGGGTTTGAGAGCCAGCAAATCCACTCCCAATACACAGGTACTGCTGGATAAAAGATGCTACAGGTGGCACGCTAAATGCAATCTTCCTGCCTGGCTGATTGGCAGGAAATTACATATTCACATTTTATATCCGAAAACAGTGCAGGACAGAAGTACACATTCCACCTTCACCCCAAAACTCTCCTCCTGGCTCTCCAGCACCATTCCCACCTTAATCCTAAACACTAAATTCAAAGAGACTAATGAGTATGGGAAAACAGGGCTCATCTAAATGCCAGCAGTAAAACCCACAGACAGGAGTGGCAGACATTTAAAAGCACTTACTCTCATACTGCAAATGAATAGTGCGTGGATCTTCAGAAACTCTAAGTTGAACACGAGCAAGGAACTCAAATGAGGATCAGGGAACATTTACCTTTCCATGTTACACTTTTCCAACCTGTGCCGCAAAAGATTCCCCGGATTTCGGCATGGTCACCGAGGCCAGTTCACAGAACAATAGCCAGGGTCATGAGTAATCAGCATGCAGTTTAATCATAGCACAGTCAATGTTTTAACAACTATTAGTTTCCCCTGACAAGTAAATCATTTTTGACCACTTGTTGGAAATGAACAAAAGCAATCAGTGGGGTCTTGGAACAAAAGAGATCTCAGCCTCTGTCCCCAATTTGCTCCCTTCCCAGAACCTACACCTATGCTGCCTCCACCCATGTCCTCCCAATGCTTTTCAGAGGGGGTCTGGTGTTTTTGTTGGGCCGATGCCCGCTGAAAATTATGCAGCACCGGCAACTTGGTTCAAGGACATTAAGATCACCGAAGAAAGGATATGTTTACAGGAGAGGCTGCTGCTGAGCGTGTGTCAGAGATCCGCATCTCTGGAGCAAAACGTCAAGAAAGTCCCTCCGTAAGATTCTGCCTGACAAGCAGTTTCAATGTCCAGATTCCAACTCGCTTCCCTTCTCAGACTCCGCCATGAGAGTGGCAATATAAGTACCAGCAACTTGCCCTTTAACTCAAATCTCATTGCATCAACAAAATTAATTGGACGTACATTTAACACCAGCAGTTTTTTTAAAACACAGGCAATATACAGAACGTAATACAATGACCTTAGTCCACATGACGCAGAAACACCAGGTGCTACGCTTAGTACTATAATGGCAAAGTTCAGTTAAAACAACCGTGCTGCATATTTGAATTGTATCTCTGGCTCATAATTCTATTATATATTTCATTACTGTATCAAATACGAACTCTGTACTAACAGAATGATCCAAAAGCTTTATTTTTTGGTAAGGTTGGTCTTTGATATTCCTTTAAAAAGTATTCTGTTACATTACCTTAAAAAAACAAGTTTACCACTTTAGATTGTGCACGTCCTTGATTTTTTTTTTTCCACAGGAGACTTTGGTCTTTAGCTTTAACAGGATAAGCATCATGTCACGTGTGAGCACAGGGGGCTACAACCCAGGACAGAAATGTGCTGACTCGCTCTCTCTTAAATACACACACATGCACAGGGGTGTCCAATCAAGGTCCTGCAGGGTCACAGTGGGTGCAGGTTTTTCTTCCAACCAGTTCATTCATTTTAATTTGACAACTTCTTCAATTAAATATCAATTATATCCTTGCTTCTCTGCGTTTCCTAATCATTTGCATATGTCTGCACTTAGTTGTCTTAATCATTTGATTGGAAATAACAGTTAGAGAGAATGTAACAAATATACAAAACCACACATTACAATTTCACTCTAACCGCAGAATCAGAGTAGAAATTGTCTGGATAATTTAGTATGGTGTTATATTCAAACCAGGGATAATTAATTGCATTAAAATTGTAATAATAAATGAACAGCAGAAACAGATGCCAATGACAAAGAATGTTTAATCAGGAGCGGTGACCTAAGGACTTCAGTAGTAATTAACAAAAAATTGATTAAAAATCAAAGTATATCATAATTGTAAAAAAATGCTAAGAAGCAACATCAACATGTCCTTGTCTTATTTTTAAAATACTTTTTAAAAATTAATAAAGCTTCTTCAGAATTTTTGGACTGACGCAATTATATATAACAATTATACAAAAAAGTCAATAATGGTTAAATGATATTAAGGTTCAATTAACAGTAGATATTGGCTGAAACAAAAACCTGCACCCACTGCAGCCCTCCAGGACAGTGAGTGGACACAAAATCTGTAAACATAATACAGTTAAGGTAAGTCACAATATTATAGTGGAAATAAAATAATAAAAAATCTTGAGTGGCTATGAGACAGCTGGAAGGTAATGGCAGCATCTGCACAACAATGTTAACGTTGGGGGAAAAAAAACACTGTGGGTAAGGACGAGAGCGGCTGAAGCAGCTGTACATGTCTCCCGCGCTCTGCAGAGCACAAAACGCACGACACGTTCTCTGTGATCGGCTGAGGGAAGCCGGGCATTTGCTAGGAATGGCGAGAATGTATTATAAGGGCCACATCTGATGGTAGAAGCTTGAAAGCCAACCAATTCAACTTGCTGGTATTTATGTTCTGATGTTAAGATTACCGATTACATACAAACAACGTACTAATTACTGTGCATAAAAGTGACATTATAAGCACGATTGTTTCAGACATTTTATTTGAACACAACAATGAATGAAAACCAGAAGACTGCCAAGGTGGTGGTCAATTAGCAGAAGAAGCACAAGTCTAGGCAAGGGGGGCAACTCTAGGGACTCAGGAGGCTCTAGACACAATGCTTCAAGGGAATTTCTGCAGATGGGTCATTGTAATAAATACTATGTAGTCAACTGCCCTCAAAGGTCCCCTCTGAGCTTGGGACAACTGCCCGGGCAACTGCCTGCCTTGCTTGTCCTATCACAGTACCTCTTTAGACTAGGCAGGAAGGGTTAAATGTCATTTTCCCCAGTATGACCATATAAAATTTTTAAATCAAGAGATCGTAAGGAAACAGTGGTATTGGATGTCCAAAATTATTTTACCTCTGAACCAAAATTACCAGGAAAAAATAAGGAGAAAACAAGCCATTCACAACTGCGTGGACACTTCATACTTCTCAGTATATTTTAATGCAAGCATTAAAAAAAAAACTGGTTGAGCAACTGTTGAGGTGATGACAATAATTACAGCTGACATGCCTGCTCAGTGCAAAGGTTCTGTTAAAATCCAAGTAAGTGTTGTTGCAGAATCAGATTGAGGCAATGTGAGTATCTCTGACTGCACATTTACCAGGAGCATGGAAGTAGATATACATAAGGAGCAAGATGGGCTAAAATGACCTTCTGTATCTAAACACTGAAGTTTTTCATATTGAACAGATACCAGTTTTTTGTAAGCTCCTTGAATCTGATAAAGAACTTTGTGTGAACACCATTTATAAACTGTGGTTGCACAGAAACTCACAAGACGGTTCCCTCAGTCAAATGTTTTTAGTTTATTACTCAGATGGCATCAGCTGAGTCAAATGAAGACGATGTTAAAAAGGCTGCTGTTAGGGTGTCAGGAAGGAAGCGGCACTCTCTCATCATCCTCTCTGGTGTGCAGCAGTAATGGACAGAAAGCTTTGTGTACATTATACATGCTCCACACGGGCCCCCTACGATCACATGTAGGCTTGTCTTTGTTAGACAGGTCTGCTCAAACACCTATGCTCTAACTGTTTCATGTATGTTAGACAAAAAATGTCAAGCACAGAGAACTTAGAAGTTACTAAGGAGCTTTTCCACGTATGAGTGAATGAAGAGCTACAGCCAGAGTGTCACACTGAGGTATAAATGGAAGAGAGTTGTCTGCACAAGTGCATGCAATTGGCTGCACAGGCACATGAGTCTGCCTGCGTCCCCTTCCTGGCTGCGCCAAACATCCAGAGAACAACACTGCTAAACATCACGTCACCAGGCGCTGATGCAGCACTACATGGGGTAGGACCTCTGAGGAGAGCCTCTATGGGTGATCCTGGCTCCCTTTCTCCCTTTCTTCAGGACCAGACCAGTGGTACTCAGTCAAAAAGTGGATTTTTACTTCCACATACCACTCTGCCAGGGGCAAACTCAGATCCTGTCGTTTTGATGCCCGCTGCTGGTCCACTGCATCTTCAGAGATCTATTGTGACCGGTTTAAAAATAACAGAGGGTGCGGGCATGGTGGCACTGATAAGGAGAGAAGCTGAAACACATGGCCTGCCAAGGACATACAACAGCTATAAGTGAACCGTGGCAGTGCCAGTTCTCCAGTTCTAACTGGAACATGGAAAAACACATGCACACATACGCACACGCGCACACGCATGCACACAGTGTAGCTTTAACACAGTGACAACCCTGAGTAACCAATCAGGGCACATTAATTCTCTGCTCCCTGAGCCTCAATGACTGTCTAGTCTCATAAGAGGTTTATCAATGTTCTTTAAGAACCCAGCCCTCCCTTACTGAAGTGTTACATATACCTGAAGAATCATGGCCACCTATAGACCATGCATATGATCTTTTCTTATCACTGCCTCAAAACATGCTTCCATGCATGCAAGAATTTGGAAATCTATCAGATGGTCAACAAGTAGACGATTCCTCATAGCCAATTCTGATGCAGATCAGCTTAAGTTTATAGTGTTAACACATGCCTAGCAGACAATGGCATCTTCCCATTATTACACACACTGTTCAAATACATACTAATTTAAATGCATTTCATATAATCTGCAATTATTGTCAAGATTACACCTTACTTATGTCTTAAACTCATAAAATAACCCCTATAACAACCTGATGACAACGCATTTGGTATTCAGCAGAAAATTACAACACATTATACTGCACTGAAGAAGAGTTTTCCCAAAACCTGTTCAGACTTAGTCTGGACCAAAACATTGTAAAGTACAACTGTTATCTGAAATAGGCAAGTGTTGATAAGAATGCACATATCCCATAAAAACATGCATCTACAAAGGCTCAGTCCGCTGTGAGAATCGCACCACAGCAAAGCAGTGAACCGTGTAGCATGATGGATGAACAATGACAGACATACTGGCTCGCTGCTGAGACCCTGTCTGCTAGCACACGGCTGCCGCTAGCCTGAACCCTTGAGCCTTATGAAGCGTCTGTTTTAAGGACAAGCGTGTGTGCATTCACACACGTGCTCACACACACGCACGCACGTGCGCACACACACACACACACACACACACACACACACATACACACAAGAGAATCCGTCAGCCCAGCATGTCTCATGCCAACGCTCTGGCCTCTTGCTCTCACCCTGCTGCCATGACTAAAGTTACAGCTTCTGCCTCAAGGAAGCGAGCAAAACCACATCCCGACCAACAAACCACTGAAAGAAAAAGAAAGAATATAATAATATAAATTCACAAGGGAATGGCTTTTGAACGGCATGTGTTTACAACACACGCTTTGTTTTCTTTCATGACACCTCAGGATGAATGTTAGTCAAAGTATGTTATTTTCCCATCACAGTTCACATACTAGGAAGGGAGGCTACCCACATCTGTAGGGTGGGGGTCTGTCTACCTGTTTGCTGTCAGTCACTCAGACAGACTACCCACATCTGCATGCTGGGGGTCTGTCTAACTGTCTGCTGTCAATCATTCAGGCAGGCTGCCCACATTTGCAAGCTGGAAGTCTAACTGTTTGCTGTGAATCAGTCAGGCAGGCTGCAGAGACACAAGGGTGTCACCTATTCCGCCAATGAAGTTTAACACGTTTGCTTATGTGAGGGTAGCACAGATACTCACATGTTTATGTTGTATCACCTGGGGAATACCCTGTCTCTGCAGCAAAGACCAGTAACAATTTTTTTCATGTGGTAAAAATAGTCAGAAACTACAGAAACAAAAACTGCACCAGTACAGGACCTATACAGTACACCTTTATCGTGCTTTTATTTTCTTTTGGTTATGCAAATGAAAACTACAGCTCTAATGCAAAATGTCAGTCCTCATATTCTTGAAATGTAACTGTTACCTAAAGTAACAAGCACCAAGTGATACTGTGGAAAAGTTACACTGAGCATCAGTTAAAGCACAAAGTCTGCTTGACCCCTATTTTTTATTCCCCTTTATAGTCTGGCATTAGCTTGCCTGTGCAAGTCATTATCAACTGCTGCAGCATGTGAAAAATGATGTTAATGAAGCAGGGCAAACATGCAATGAGGACGAGCAAATAAGCAATACTGTGCCTCTCAGAATCAAGGATGGCATGAAGACCGTTTGTAACGTGTGATGTAATGTTTAGGTGTTATAAATCATGTCCCTGCAGAACATTTGTATCTGTGGATACAAAATATACTGAATATTTCAATGACGGTGACAGGGACTGTCTGAGAAATATGCATTCGTTATGTATTCGTTATTCGTTTTTTTTTCTCTTCCAGTTGGTCCTGTGCGGTGGTCACCACAGCAGATCAACCTGCATCCAGTTAACGATCCGCACATCAGCTTGGTACAGGTTTTGTGGAGGATGCCCTTCCTGATGCAACTCTCCCGTTTTTATCAGAGCTTGAAACTGGCACTGGATGTGAGCCGGTTTGTGCAGCCCCATCATACAGTTCCATTATAATTAACCACAATACCTTAACCTCCCAATTTGTACAATGGCTATGACACCATCGTCCTTATAAATGAAAGCCCATTGTTCTATTTGGTTTCATACATACAATGAGCTACAGCAGATACACGAATACCTGTGTTGGATGGTTACATTCTTTCATAATGAACAATGAGGAAGACAGCAGTGAAATTATTCACAGACAATTAACCTTTAAAATATATATATATATATATATTTAAAAATATAAAATCTGATTGTCCTTTCTTCAAAATTCCTCTTGATTCTTTTAGAGAAAAAAAATTGTCTGAAATGTGCAAAATGCAAACACTTAATTCATGGTTCACTTATTGTTTTAATTACTAGAAATGTTTTACTTTTAGGATGTGTTTAAAAATAGTAACTGCCTTGCACTATCTGATAAGACTGGCAGTGAGATGCTGATAAGACACTGGTGAAAGGTGATCAGCCATACTGGGTTTTGACCTCAAACTCTGACACAACACTTTGGTAACTGTCACTGGACTACGCTGAAATGCATTTTACATCCACTCTGTATCTGCTAACGAAGAAATTATTTAAAAAAATGTTTCCCCCCTCATACAAAGACATATCACAAATATCAAGCTTGATAAATACAACAAATCAGGAAAGCAAATATCCCACTGTTTAGAGTTCAGTCTTTGCTCTTCACTTGCACATTAACTTAACCCTGAAAAAGGTCTAATTGTTCTAGGTAACACCATGCGTCAGACACTCTGGCTGCCGCAGTCTTTTATAGTTCACTTCCTGCTACACTTTCGGTAATGCTTGTGCAATTCAATTATTCTTTGACAATACACGTTACCATTCAATGTCCAGCTGTCTTTTAGCTAACCCAGTCTGTTAAAATTTCATTAATAATTAAGAAATGTAAGAAAATAAACATACTTTGTATGCACAAGTGCCCTTGTGGCAACTTTATGATTAAGGAATTTATTTTAACATGGCTGAAAAATTTACATGGAACAGAACATATTCTCTCTCTCCCTCTCTCTCTCTCTCTCCCTCTCTCCCTCTCCCTCAGCATACACAAGAGTCCACCGGAGCAAGGACCAACATCCACTGGAACACTGCACTCAACACGCCCTTCACCGCAGATTACACAAACCATTAAGTGTAGAACATACTGTGGTTGACTACAAGAAAACAGGACACACATCAAGTCAGGAAGTAAGGTTAAACTGATTGTCCTGCCCCTGACCCTCACACATGTACAGTTTCCCCCCCAGCTGTTGGCGATTTCCCCTACCCCAAAGAACTTTCTTTTCCAGCCACGTGTCACCGTGCCTCCTCCCATCATCGTATAAAGGCGCAGGATTGTTAGGCTGCACAACCATGAGCTGATGTCCTGTGTTTGCCACCTCTGCGTCTGGACGGCAGGTCAGGAGAGCACCACAAATGACAGGATCTCTCGTTAACACAGATTAGATCACTTTGGCTACATGGGATGAGCAGACTGAGTCATTTACCATCCAAAATATTCCATGCAAGGTGACCTTGGGAAAATGAAACTATAAAACATTCTCGGGGCTTCTTACACTGTTTATACATACATACACACACACACGCACACACACACGCACGCACACACGCACACATTTTATATAAAAAAACATTAACAAAAAGGATTTGCTGTTCTAAAACTGTTGCGACGTAGAGACAGACATTTACTGGCAATTCAGTCAGCAGATTGAAGTCAATGATAAATGCTTAAAGAATTATCTAATGCTATCTGGGCGCCAGACTGTAAATTGTTTTACGATGAAAATGGCAACATCATATCCTCAGAGGCTCTTGCACCAGAAATTCCACCCACTTGCATCTGACTTAACTTTCAAATGAACGCAGAGAGTCCTCAGCTACTGTTACAAAATCCTTTGCCTACTGAACGGGCCGTTCATCGACAGTCTGTCTGAAACATACACTGCTGCATATTAACAAATGCGGCGTATTTCACCGCACGCGTGGTCTTCCCAATCGAATAGCTATAAGAACGTAGCGCGTGCGGACATGGTCTTTCACGGCCGGCAAATAGCATCATTTTTTCATGTACCACTTTATCTCATTGCTTTTTTGAACAGGATGTTATATACCAGCTAACTGATAAATGGTAAGCATACACCTGGCTTACACGTGCACTTTATGGTAACAGTTATGGTTCCAGTAACTGTGTCTCTTTTAGCGTGGTTTTAGAGGAAAGGCATACGTTTCTCTCTCTGTTCTCACGGGCATAACGCACAAAGGACATGTTTCGTTGTGAGGAAGGACTCCTCTACCATAGAGAGCCAATTCACAGGACACCAACGGCAGAAACTTGCCAAAATTCTTGAACCCCAGCCAAGCCCTCAGATCCCCCAGACCATGTGCTTAGCAATATGCCCTACTGCTCTTTTAACACGGTCAGGATGTAGCGTTTCCAGTGGACTAGACTAAGACTTTTGACTGAATTATTTAGCCTCACTGTTAGCTGAGCCCTCATTATGCCACAGATCTTACATTAGCCTATTCATTTCATGGAAACACGGATGAAGTTGAAAAGAACACATAAAACGCTTCAAGAAAAAAAAAAAAAAAAAAAAAAAAAAAAAAATTTAAAACAGCACTTTATGGTTAAAAAAGATATTTTAAAAATTTAACATTAAAATTAAATTTTTACAAAGAAATGTGTTAAGTAATTGCTGGTAGGTGTGATACTCAAGTAATAAAATGTACCGTTTTGAAAAATACAACCAAACTGCTACTGTAACATTTGCCCTTTCAGTTTGTCTACAAAATGCTGTATGCTCCAAAGTCCGAATACTGTTTAAAGATGCCGTCTCTCAGTATTCCCTCTAAGGGTCTAACGTTGGCTTGCAATGAAAAAATACCAGGTTTTCACATCAAGCATATCACCAGTTCTGAGTGAAATACGCAGCGCTAGCCTGTCTACCTCATCACAATACAGTCTGTCTCTCTGTCTCAGTTTCACATTTAATGCCATCTGCCAATAGCAATGACCACAGCCACAGGTTCTGCGTTGGAAAAAGACAAGGTTTATTTTCTTAATTTTTAACACATACTGTTATTTCATCATATTTTATCTGGGTGCATTTTAAGTTTGGGACATCATGAGGTACCACAGAGACCCAAAGGAATTAAACACAAAATATTGTTTGAATTTATATATATGTTACCAAACATAAACACACCTAGGAACAGCCATCTCTTTTATAAGCAATATACAAATTTCTTGAAGCATTTATTTAGTATCTGAAGTGCCAACATGGGGAATTACTATAACTTCAACAATTTAAAAGGTACAAATCATATTTAGACTCTTTGTGTAGCTTGTTCTGCCTTAAATGCAGCCATTTTGACACAGTTATGGCTTCTACTTTGAAAACGTCTTCGGTTCATAACATCTATACATAACGATAAACATTATGATAACAATGGCCAATATTAAACACGTGGACTTTCTATCCCCTGAGGACAGGATATAAAAAACCTGTTTGTGAAAGAATACAAAAACAATTCAGTGAAAGTCTAGATTTGCAAGTATTAACTGCTGAACCCTTCTGAACAAATATATCCTACTGTTTGCTGGCATGCATAAAATAATTAAATTTCCTTTTTCCTCCTTAGCTGAACTAACAAATAAAACCCCCCAAATAGGAAGCAAAAACTATGTAATCTCAGCACAGCCCAGACAACTCTCTATAGTCTTAAGTGACTGACCCAGTAAAGATTTATAGCATCATGTCATGGTACAATTCTCTGTGACTGGCAACGGAAATGCTCTGGTGTACTCTTTGTGTGCAACTGACTATTTACAAGTCAGGCATACCCAGATATACCCATATAACAGAGTTCAAGATAATACATAGCTGAAAATACAGTATACTATAATTACATGGCACATATAGCCAAAGGAGACTAATGTTACATCTACAAAGCCTTTACCTGATTACAAAAAACCTTTTTTCTGCAGTATTACAGTAATTCAAACATTGTTCATTAGCTCACTTTAGTTTAAAGTATTAGTTATTTGATTACCAGTCCGCTTCCTGGTATCAGGAGGGAAACCCTGAGGTCAACCACATACAAAAAGTGTCAAAAATTTCACCAAGCAGTAAAAGTCAAAGAAAACCTCCTTAAGGCACAAATATGTGTTTTTCTGCTTACATGAATGGAGAACAGCCTCCAGAAGTAGACTGATGAAGTATTCATACAGGATATAAATCATATCAGCACAGTCGTAAAAGCTATGGTTCAAGATGAAGAAACATAGAAAACACAAAAAATAACTTTAATGAAAAATGAAAATGACAAAATGCTATGCAGAATTTCATGAACTGCAAAATGCATGTTTCCAGTAGAACACAACCCTCACCCTCAAAAAACAGCAAGACAGGCATTCAGAACAATTAAAAAAATGTTACCACTTAGTTTTATTAGGCTGCCACATGTATTTATAGAACGAACATCCATAGGCAACAGTCACTATGTATAAATTCACACGTGAATATTTAAAACATCGTATTACAAGGTCAACGAGTTAAGCCTGTCAGGACTTGCGTTTGCAATGACATCAGTGCAGATGATCAAAGGAATAATGTGGCCTCATTGGGTGGACTGCCTCGTTTGAGCTGCAGGTTATATCACTCAAACTATCACACACGTCCAAAACACACAACAGCATCGTTTCACATACAGTATATCTACAGAGCCTGCTTTTGTACAAGTTAACATATTCACATGTTGATCTTCCCAGAACTAACCTTATTTCTCCTCTTTCCCAAAACCTTTTGTTGATCGGGATATTATTTTAAATTAAACTAATTTAAGGACACAGTCACTAAAGAAATTCTAGCTGAGTGCCTTGATCGAGTTACAGTATGAGCCCAACCTTATTTTTTACTTCCTAAACCAAATTTGATTCAAACTCATGAACAGCAAATCCAAAGGACTGGCCCTATTTAAACTGCATATTTTCCACTCCATTTGTTTTTTCACTGCAAATCTCTTCCCTCTCCTCAGACCCAGGAATGGCCAACAAAACAAGTGCCCATGATGTTCTCTTGTTCCATTTGTGATCTTTTTTCCGTCATCCATTATCTACAGGGTCAAAAAAGGGTCAATACTCTACACTTTATAATTATCATTTTACAGCAACATTCTCAACATTTCTGTACATAAGGACAGCTAATGCAATACACAGTAAAAAAAAAAAAAAAAAAAAACACCTCCCTGAATAACCAGCTAGTATAAACAGAATCATGGGAACGCACGCAGCATGCAGTCTCAGACTCTTTATGTCATATCAGTTTCCACTCCATGTTTTGGAGACATATTGGTGGCATAAGTCACACTGATGTTTATTCAGGGGAAGCTTTTCCAACTGTTTGCCCCAATTCCTCTATCTGCGATATTAACACTGCAAGCACTCTACAGTTTGCACCTCACTGCAAACTCAAGGATATCGTCAATACAGACACTGTGCTTTAGCCAAAATAGTGGCAGATAGTTCCAGAAAGAGGTGTGACACCTTCAGCAAGGTCACTGACTCACGGAGCCATGAAGACTGACCTTCCAGCCTGATAACTGCCTTTTCTTCACACAGACACATAGCATGAACTCGTACACGTTTTCATGTCATTTTTATAATTAAAAAATGTGGTGAAATAATTAATTCAAACTCCTTTGCAAACTGATTACCTTGGCCATTTAATACAAAATCATACTGAGGTTACACCACAACTGGAAACACTAATGTAGGCTGATGTGTATTGCTTTTCAATATGTTCATTGGTACAACTGTGTCCTCAGCAATTTTATTTGTAAATGAATACTCATGCATATCTTATGATGTCCGGTTCTCCACCACAACACAGCAAAGTAAACGACATGTAAACAACAAAATAATTTTGAGCATTAAAACTACAACTGTCCCCATCTGATAACTGTGTGACTAGAAACATATCAAGTATGCTGCAAGTTTTTAGGCATAGCAGTGAAGGAAACATTTTAATACATCTTTATAAAATGCAGTTGATATGCATTGTGAATACACACACACACACACACACGTTGTACAATGTAACCTGCTACAGCTATCAATCATCTCAGAATTAAATTTTGTTGTTTTCTTCAAATACTGAGGACGACAGTACCAATGATTCAGGGAATGACCTACCCTGATTAATTTACAGAACCGGAAAAACTTTAAATTTTCAAATAAATGCCACTTCCTGTTAAAAGGAAGCAAGATGGACTGGTAATACAGCACTTCAAGTCTCTTCATTTCACCTAGCTGCTAGATTATTCCACAGATATAACATCTTAATGACAGCTTGTTGAAGGAAAACAGGTGATGGACACAATACTTACATGCAACATTTTATTCAGCATACAAACCAGGACTGTGGAGTTAGTATACAAACTTCAATTCTGACTACTCAGTTTACGGTACCACTGACAATGTCTCCATAGCAGCGGTTTAAACTTCTTATTAGTTGTATAACAACCTTAATAATATATAATCATATAACAGGACACAGTAAGCAAAACAGTCCTGTTTTATATACAATTATGACACTATCTGTTGACTTCTGCTGTCTAGCCTATGCCCAAATTGTAAGCATATGAATCTGCAGGCCAAGCCTAGGCCCAAAAGTTTGGTATTATTTTGGCGGTTGATTTATCTGGCAATTGTATACTTTATTACACCCCTAACTTTTAGTGATCGATTTATGCACCAGCAAATACGGTACATTTATTCAGAGTCAGTACTTTTCTACCGATTTCGACTCCAGTTACCCAACAACTGCTTCTGACTCCGACTCCACAATCCTGATTCAAACTAAAGGAAACACTCAAAGGAGATCTGACACAAATTGAAATTTACATATTCAAAGCATTGCTAAAATATGTCAACCAGTCAACCCAACTCCTAAGCCATATATTTTGGCAGCACTCTGTGACACAGTAAGTTCATTCTATAACGTTTTTCCCTTCATACTTTCAGCATGATTAGCTGTTTCCCATTTGGCATCAGGGGTTGCACTACACAACTCCACACTTGCTCCAAACGAGCAGACAAGCACCAATTGCTCCTCTGCCTGTCAACACTGTTCTCCTGCCTCTTCATATGCTATGAACCACTTTGCTGCTGTGCAGATGAACTTAGCGCTACCCATAAGAGTGACATCCTCCCCATCACCACTGGCAACCAGCAGCCTGACATGCATCTGATTGGTCAACTGAGAGAGCAGCCAGCTGAAGTACCCTATCTGATGTTAACCCTCCACCATTTGAGAGGAAAAACATCAAATTTGCATTCTGTCCGCACCAGTGAATTAATAAAGATAAATGACAAAAAACATAGCACAGATCTTCAGTGAACTGAAGTAGTTCTGAACCTATCTAACCACATATTGGAATAAAAGGAAAATATTTTAATGGTATTACATAAAGTTACTATATCAACAAGGAATAAATAGCTGGTCTCCTACAACAATATTCTAAAACTAACATTTTTAATCAAAGCATCTTTGATACAGTGGGTTTTTAAATCAGTCCATTTTTTTACTAAGAAAAATGATAGGCACTTTGCTCAAGAGCTCAGCAATGGCAATGCTTAAAAAACCTGATAATACTGTTGTATTATACTGCCAGGTCTAATAAAGCACCCTTAGCTCTTTTCAAGTTAACTACTCAAAGTCTGTGTAAAAGCAAATGTCTGACTGAGACAGCTGCAGATCTTGGTCAATGCCTTCTATTATACTGAAGTTGACACAATCAGCTTCTCTGAGTATGAAACTGAGCCAATGACGTTCATAAAATTATAAAGTATGCCATAAAAAGAAAAAACTAGGTGAGATTGGAGATGTATGCCAATTACAATTCAATGACACCTGGAAACAACAGGTAAACCTCTGTGGATTCTCCTCTTGCTTTTGATGACTGGCCATTTCTCCCCCTTTGGAATTGACATCCAGCCAACTGGCCTTGAGGTCCTGATGCTTAATGGATGCCGCACGTCATCATCGTTCAGATGTCGAACATCACCGCATGCGCAGCAGTGGACATCAGGGAGAACAACCAAGATCAACCACAAACCTGAATTTCAGTTCTGTACAGCCTGTTATTCTCTGCCCCTAAATCATATTGTTTTCAAATGAAAATTTCTGCACAATACAATAACGGTTCTGCAGGTCCTTTTTGGTCACTCACTACTAAATACAAAATTTTAATAGCTATTTTAAAAAAAACGTGTGCTATATTTTTCCATGTACAAGGACATCATAATTATTATTCATCAAAAAGATGAAGGATAATACATAAAAAATTAAAAATAAAAAAATAATAATAATTAAAAAAAAAAATCAATGTAGCAACGTATAGGCACTAACAATTTTTCTTGTTCAGACTGGTCTCCAGTACCAGAGTTAACTGTCAGTCACAACATCATCCCTACATGCACATTTTCTTCAAAATATTTCCAGAAAATTGACGGATATGTATAGTTCCCATTTGGTTTGGACAGCCCAAATTTTGCTTTATTTAAATGGCTTTGGAAGTTTCAGGCCAGTAACATAAACTTACTATGCAGTGTGTAAACTACACTTTCCTGTTATCTCTCCTTATGTGAATATTCGGACACTGACTTAACTGCGAGGCCAATTTCTGACAGAACGTGAATAGGAAGATTAATTGTGCTTTTCTCTGCTTCTAACATTAACCTCTGCCCCTAAATGGGCCATACATTGAAATACATTTAATGGGCATGATGTAATCGGTCACCATGAGGTACATCAGTTGTAAAATTCCCTCATCCCCTCTCCTGTGACTTATATGGAATGTGCATGACCTGAGACGTAACAGGATACAGCAATAACTTACAACTTTTCCCCAGTAATGCAGCGAATGACAGTTATAAATAAATTCTGTAAGCTGTTTTGACTCAATTCTAAAGGAACCGTCACACTAAAACTAATATTGGGATGCAAGGTCAGATATTAAATGTATGCATACATGGAGAGGGGGGATTCTGGAAAAGGAAGTTTCTGACATTGTAAGGTAAATTTTAAAGCAACATCTCAATAATCTGTACAACTGTTTAAGAGAGGCTCTGATGCCACATTTTGTGCTGAGACCGTTTGGAGAAATCCTACCATTTGGTAAAGTTCCACAAACACAGAAAAGGGAATGTAAGCAGTTCAAGCAGGTCATTACTGCTACTGCTTCCATCCTTCCTCTAAGTCTGCCCATTATAATATTCAGCCACAACCTCTGGAACAGTCTACGGACAAACCCTTCTCATGAGTCAGTGGTGAATACAGTGGCCACTGTGACCAGACTCTACTATGCAAAGCATGAAAGAAAGTGTCTCTGACACTGGAGGTTTTTCAGAAAGAATACATTCTTTTCTGATTCTGTAACATTAAACATATGGAGACATTAAAAAAAAAAACTATATATGGGTACACTGACACTCATTCATACTTTACAAAGTTTTTTTTTTTTTTTACTCCAACAAAATACAACAAAAAAAAAACTACCATAAAACTCTGTTTTAATGTAACATAGTAAAGTTTGTGTACACATTAAACAACGTGTGAATCAATTGAAATCATACCAATATTTTAGTGTTAGATTAAACACAAAAACGCAACGTATCGTGAGTTCTTAAGTAATTTACCATATTTCATTTTGAAAATATTTTATTAATTTAACCATGTAATTTTACTTTAATTAAAACGCTAGTTAGACAAGCGACTGCCACTTTAAGGACGTAATCGCAAAAAACGATTTGAATGCAAATTTAAAGGTGGGCAAATTTACTGCAGTTTTTTTGGGCTACATAACCATGAAGACAAAAAAAATGTCTTATTGCTGTATTGTGCGAAGGGCTATTGTAAATTACTGACAAAATGAAAATACAGATAGTAGAAACAGCATTATTTCAACGTTTATAATCCAGCCTCATTCAATAAAAAGTGCACTACTTGCGTGATCAATTGACAAGATATGGGTAATTTTAATTAACCAATTTAACCTATCAATTGACAGCATTTTTCTCAAACTATTATTACTGTGATGAGCAGTATATCGGATTACGTTTGCAGCGAATAGAATTTATGTGGATTTGTTTAATCCCGCCACAAGGTAACAGAACAGCACGAACGTGTGACTGTGTGAACAGATGTTTTTACGTTTAAATACATGCTTCTGGATAAACGTGTGCGATTCATTCACGTAATGCTTACAAAAGCAAAGCGGATGTGGAAAGCCTTTAATTGTCCTCCAAGTTAGACAGCTTTTTACACGTAGGATCTGTCAGACATTATTCTATCCACAGGCCTGAATGCTGCACCATTCTGTTCTTGCGAATGAAATAAAAGGAAGCTCGATCCGGCAAATCTGCTCAATTGTACCGCGCAATATACTGATACACCAGTATCATTTGCCCAAGTTTAAAAACTGCAACACGATCAGCAGCTACCACACGCACCACTGCCCTACGAAAAGGATGCATAGTATCTTTGTGGTTCATAAACTGTGCATATGCAACATTACGCGGAGCAAATTCCATTTGTGACTACTGTATTACATCTTATTTCCTACCTTCTCTTGCCTTCAGCAGTACCGTGTTTGCCACAATATTCTCGAGGTCCATCAAAGTCCTTTCGCTTATTTCCGTAAAGCGCAACAAAGTAGACACAGTTACTATGAACGCTCTATCAATAAGCACCTTATCCTTCCTTTGCTCTCTGATCGCAGCCAAAAGCCCGGTATTTTTCGGTTCCCACTTTCTCTGTTAAATCAAACTACTGCAGACATAGGACACATATACCCCGAAGCCGAACAGATCTATACACAAACTGCAGGAGAATCCTGTAGTTTAAGCATGGTTCATATGGTCCGTTCCAAATGTCGGAGTGGATGACCGTATCCATATAAAAACATGGTAGCCCTTAGTGCCTTTTGGCCGGGAGTCTCCTTAAAAATATTTTACAGTATTAGGGATTAACGTCAACGGCATAACGCACACATTGCTGAAATGTATATTCTTTAAAATGCATAATGAATTGTTAAGTTCCAGCCGTTGGCACCAGGGAGTTTGTAAAGTACACTCCCGGCTGTCACAATATCAACGTGCTCCCCCTCTTGGTGCGTAATCAAAGAAGGGTTGGGTTTTTTTTCTTTCGGTTGTGGGGTTTGGCGAGGATCCAAACGGCTTTCCCCGTGGCCTTGGTCAGGTTTTGGATGTGATCAGGTAGGTATCGTCTCTCATCCGGGCATGCTGGATACAACAGTTCAGTCCAATGTGCAGCTGGGTCGTTTTTAAAAGCAAGACCGAATGCAGCAAAGCAGCTCCAGTGTCCTATTCCATTGCCGTACCTCAAGCGATCGGAAGAGGCGTACCCATGCTGGCCCTGACGCACGAACGCAGAGAGAAGAGGCATGTCTGGCTGTCAAAGATATCTGATAGCATAACATTTTTACCACCCCCTCCTTCTACAATACAAAATGGGGGAGGGAGGTATATATCCTCGCGGGAGGCATATTTGGGATCGTAAAGCCGTGAGAAAAGATGCTGTTGTTTTTGACTCCGCTTTTATAGGCATATTGGGTTTACAGTCATTTATAATTTAACTTCTAATAGCAAAACAATCATTTGAAGTTAACAACGTACATTACTTATCTGGTTTTAGTGGTTTTTAAAGAACATTTTCTACGAGAATTCTCGCGTTAAGAATTATTGTTTGCGAGAAGAAAGTGTAGAATGTGATTCTTTTAAGGAAACTCAAATTATACTTTAAAAGTGCACTACATAACATCACAGCACGTGTTTTTAATTTAGATGGGTCCTACACAATTCAGTTGGTCAGTTCACTCTTCCATAACTTGTAAACTTTCAGCAGATACTTTAATTCCTTAACAATAACTTCATAAATACAGTTTGCTTTATTTAAAGTTTCGTTATAAATCCTTCACCAATACAACAAAATAGTTTGTAATGAGCTTCAGTCGGAATGGTCCTCTGACAAAATGTTTGCGCGAGACAATCTACGAATTAGGCGCCATCTCCTGGATGATACATACAATTTTGCAAGATACTTGAATATACAAGACATTCTTACATAAATGTTTTATTGCATTTTTAACTCAATTTTAACCATTAAATTTTAAGATGAAAAATGACCAATATACAAGTCAAAACCTTCAGCAGTAACTATGTCCTAGGTTGTAAAGAACCTACCTGTTGTTCCATCCATCATCCAACCATTTATCCTTTGCAGGGTCGCTGGTGGCCTCAAGCCTAGCAGTTCAGCACTTAGTTCTATTTTTGTTTTATCAGCCATACTGCATACCAACTACTAACAACTAATCAGGAGCATAACAGTGAACTGTAAAAATGTCTGTAACAGTCATTATTATGCCAAATTCCAGTTATAAAGTATTGTTTAGGTAGGATTATAAAGTGAAAGTTTTAGAAAAAGTAAATTCCCACACCAAGCCATTCTATTTAAAAATTTATTATACAACAGGAGGAAACCTCTCCAATATACTTATTTTCACCCCATAATACTTGCTCCACACATCAATAAAATCAGTAACATTAAAATGTGCATAAGGATATAAAAGAGCCATTGATAACCAATAATCCTCCACAGTCAGTTACTGAATACCAGGATGGAGGTTTTCAAGATGATACCTGGATTAACTAGCGGCACATTTCATCAAAATCATATCTAGTGAGGAACAAGACCTCCAAAATAGTCCTCACCATAAAAAAGCATGAACATAGCAGTTATGGGAAAATGTGTTTCATACACCTAAACATTTACTTTTACCCAGCGTTAACAATACATGGTTTGCAGTCTCATGATTTATATGGCAACCACTTTACCCCAGGAAATTCACAATAACCTAATTTTCAACATTACTTCAATATTAACTAAACATTAATTCTGGATTTCAATCTGGTTACTTGAACACACCTATTTTGGTGCTTTCAGCAGAGCTGTAGGTTTGTGTCCATTACACAGAAACAGTAAATGTTGTTTTAGTTTCCACGTGCATCTCCTTTTTCTTCAGTTGATATGTTTGATCACTTTGCTTGTTCTTCTCTTCCAGAAGCTCTCTTAATATTACAACTTGAGTCTTATTTTAAAGGAAAAAAAAAAAAAAACAAACACATACCACTACATTATAGCTGGGATTTTCAGTATTCATCCAGCATGTCAGCCCGTGGAATTGAGAGTCCTCTGAGCTTTAGTGCCTGGGTTTTAGCCTTCTCTGCTTCCTGTTTAGCTTGTTGTTGTAACCTTTGTTCCTCAAGAATTTCCTCAATGGACACTTGCTGCAAAACAGTGTCACTTTCTTTCTCCAGGTCCTAAAGAACACGTACAACCCTTTAACACATTCACACACACCATCACTGCACCACATTATGATTCCATGCACAACATATGCAGGAAAGATTAATAAAATATTATTGAATAACTGGAAAAAAATGTCTACCAACTTTCATAACAGCAAGATTAAACTAATTATTACTTCTATAAAATCTAATTGGCATATCTTGACGCAAAATATTGTGTAATAAAACTGAACTTACAATTTCTCCAAGTAAAACAACATTCTCCCCTCGCACAATAAATATTCCTCTTGGAATATCCCCGTATTTCTTCCCAACGTGGATGCGTTCGACAGTTTGATGCAAGACTAGATTAGCTACAAAAGAATAATAATCAGTCGTAAACATTTACACCACCACAATCTGGCATTAATGTATAGCACGCATTTTAAAGTATAACAAGAACGAAGATGGTAATTTTCGCTCGCACAAGTAATCGCTATCGTGCTGTAATCATTTTCGATATGGCTTTACTTTGTAAACGGCAACAAACTCAAACTAAATACTTTCAATATCATGTTCTTATCAATAGTATTATCTACCAATAACTGATTACTTACATACCAAACTGGTCAATGCTTCTAAGAAATCCAATCAGTGTCCTTCCGTCTCGAAGCAGAACAAGATGTTTTTCTAAAAATTCAAATGGAAAAAACTATTTATACCAGTGTACACCCGTGTACTTTATGTACAAAGACTGAAGTTGCACAATTAAATAGCAAGTTGTCGTCCAGCAAATGTAACCGTGGCGTCCAGGATAAAGACTGTTTGCTAAAACGTCGTCTATGTGAAGGTGTGAATCGTAACAATACAAAAGATGAAAGTTTCAAAAACAAACCTTCTCCACTGCAACCATTGGCAAAAACATACATACAATGTTGGATAACTAGCTAGTAATCTGTGACACAATTTGCAAGCAGTCTAACTCTGCTCTAAAAAGACGTTATCACTTACTATCAATATCCTCGATTAGGCTAGCCGTTCCTGGCATGTAATTCATTATGAACGCTGTTCGTCCCGGTAATTTTATTTGAAATTAAAAAGCTAAATATATACAATACTATTTCTAATTTCAGGCCATGAATCATTCAAATGTGTACCCTTTTCGCTAGCGGAAGTAGTAATGGGAGGGACTTCCGGTCCAAGTTAACCCTTTATTAGAGCAGCTGCGGAGGCCACCGGGCCATTCAATGCAGTTCAGTAGAGATCAGTTTATTTACGTATAGCGCCTTTTACAACAATGTTGAGCTTAGGTACTTAAAAGGAGACAATGCAAAAAACAAACACGTTAGCAAAAATTAAAGCCGGTTGACAAATATAAATGTAAAGACAATGGAGGAAAGGAATCAAAAACTCCATTGTGTAGTGAAAAAAATGCATCTGTGAGGGTACAAAACTCTGACCGTGATTATGGACAGTTGTACAGTTTCGTTGGTTTATACATTAATTATAAATATATATCGCAGATTTTCATGTATTATGTACTACTGTACGTTTCGCAAATTAACGTTCATGTAAACGTATATTTAAATCACTTCAGATTTCTACTAAATGTTTCTACCTGTCAATGTTTACTGAAAAGTCTATATTATAGATGAACCACGTAAATCCACCGAAATTATAGCATGCATATTGGATTCCGAGGACTATGTGTTTTGTAGTTTAACACTTTTACGGTTACTTAGAGAATTCTATGCATATCACAATGCTGTCTATATCAGGAGGGAGACAAATATTTTGTATGTAGTCACAAATCTGATGATGAATGAAAAGAGGTAACGCGAAAGTGGAAAAAATAGGATGATAAAAAATAACACTTTTTAAAGTTAATTCAAAATATGTCTGTAAACTTTGACTATTCACAACTGACTTGGAAATAAGCTATTTTTATTACGAATGTGACGTGAAACTAGTCACTTTCTATCTTTAATTTGATTTTACACTTTTATTGTTAAAGCGTAAATACAGCAAGCGTAGCTACGTTGTTAGGGATATAGAGGTGCTTAGACGTTGAATAAAGCTGTGGTGTAAAAAGCAATTCGTTTATTTCCTAGTCAGCCTCTCCTTTAAAACTCCGGGCAACTTTAGCGCTTGGATCGGTTGTCGCGAGACACTGGCTTTGCTCAATAGTGATTGGTGTATTTCACACGCAGAGCGGCGTCTCACTTTAACATCCTGTGTCCCTATTCGTTGTTGGGGGAAATCCATTTCGACGCTCGTGAACGTCAGTAAGGAAACGAATAAGACCTGCAATTTTAAAGGTGCGGTGTGTCGTTTCAAAATGTTTCCTATATACTACCGATGTTGTCTAATTTAACATCGACGGCAACAAATTTTGATCTCCAAAAAACAGTCGAAAGTGTCAAGGAACAGCAGGTTGAGGTCAATAGTTAATGGCGTACGACTCGGTAAGGAACGACAGAAGTGGAGGAAACGCTTCTTGGGTTATGCATCAAATGCAGTCAGATCCGAAAGGAGTTTGGCCTACAAATTACAGCAACTCAGAAAATAACAACTGGAATAATGCAATGGTAACTGGTAACCGGGTAAGATTGTTATTAATTGTTTATTTGCTTTCACATACAATAATCGCGTCAGGTTGAGGTGTTACGGTTTGACTTCTGATCAGTTTTCCCCAAAACGATACAATTGAGTATAGGGGTACCATTTTCATATAATGTTTTGTTTAATCAAGATACTTAACAATTCCGATTAGTAAATGGATCTGTCGTTTCTTATCATTGTACGGTTTATATCCAGGACAGTGTCCAAGTGTGTTTAGTTATCTGACTGCTGCTATGACTTTATTTGAAGGCGAACGAAAGCGCATGGAATTTTAGCTGAAAAATGTCTTAAGATCAATCAGTAAGAAACCATTTGTGTATATTTCTTTAGTGGTTTTTTTTTTTTTTTTTTTAATACCGAGAACCTTTACCAGCGTTATTTATATGTAGATACGTTATGTTGGTTTACATTTAAGAAATCATGTTTAAAATTTAATTTTGTTAATGTTACTGGTCGGTGTCATTGTAATTAATAATTTGTAATTGACTTAAAGGATGAGCCGTTCTGCAACTGCTGTTAATGTCTTGTGTTTCTTTACGTGTGACCTTGCAGGAAGCAGTGCCTTATCCTGGCTACCCTTCAAATTATTGGTATCCTCAGTCCCACACAGCAGGGCCTTATTCAAATGCTTATTCCTCAGAATCAGTGGTCAATGGGCATGGTGCATACAGCCCGCAGGTAAAGTCTTTGACACACCCTCTAACAATATGTGTGGTATGTTTTTCTAGCAATGCACTCAAAAGTCTAAACGTCATATTGTATTTCCCAGGCAATGTCAGGTTTCCCGGATGCTGTGTACAATCCCGGACCATATCCGACGGGTCTCCTGCATCCATCAAATCCGTTCTACTGTGCTGAACAGCCACCACCTGGGCAGACCCCATATCCCAGCCAAGGGTGCACTGAGCAAAGAACGGGTGTATCGGGTCAACTTCCCGCCCAGCACTGCCATTACCCAATATCACACTGTCAAGGGGTGAGTTCTTTGTTGCTGTAACCCTGTTAGTGTTGTGGCTAGGACTGTAATGACTACTGGCGTCAACAACACTGATTTCTATGCTGAAGGTTATCAAAGGCTAAGAAGGGGTTTGATCCTTGAGCAGAACATTCTGACGAAATATCCATGTGCACTAAAGGATACAATTTAAGAAAGATGTTTAAATACAATTGGCTGTGTAATGAAATAGTGAGGTAGTACTGGGTGACTGATGCTAGTTGGTCTCTGTAAAACTCATAGAAGGGACTAGTGATGCTATGACCTTAATCCTTCCTGCGATTGGACTGTTTTCTAGGCCTCTGGATATCCACCAGCACCTTACCCACAATATGGGGATGGAGTTCACCCTGTGCCTCAGAACTGTCCGTATCCTTCACACACAAGGCCTCAGCCAGAGGCGTGGTCTCATGCAGGCAGCTTTGGGCCAGCAACCCAGCAGCAGTGGCAGCCTGATGCCCAACCTCCACACAACCGTTTTGGGAACCCTCTCCTCTCACCACACCCTCCTGTCTGGACTGGTTCATGTGTGCCTCGCTATGAACCTCAGGTGTGTATTATCAGACAGTGTTGTTACATTTTCAATAGCTTGAGGTATAAAACATTTAGATTTGTGGTTTAAGGGTGTAAACAGTCAGTGTGTTCTGTTTTAAACCAATGTAATTTAAATTCACGTCAGAGAGGACAGTAGATCTATAATAAATGTGATTCCCTGCATGTAGGATCCGCAGTATCCTGGATACCCACCTCAAAGCCAGTGCATGGGACCCACTCAGCTGCCAACCAACAGCGGGCCAGTTCAGACGAGAGAGATCAGTGCCCCTCCTCAAATGTACAAGACAGGAAAGGAGCAAGAGGTGAAACCATCCCCTAGACATCCTCCAAAACCGGGTCCCATGGGCCAACCGCAGGGGGAAGATGCTGGTCTGGCACGGGTGCAGCAGGTGCTAGCCCGCGTTTCACTGCTGCAGAAGGACGTGGATGAGTTTGTTGGCCACAAAACGGATAAAAGCTACCGCTGCCTAGAAGAACTACTGACAAAGGAACTGCTGGAGCTGGACTCTGTGGAGACCAATGGACAGGAATCTGTAAGACAGGCCCGGAAGGAGGCCGTGCAGAAGATCCAGGGAATTCTGGATCGGCTTGAGAAGAAGGCCTTTTGAAAATGTTTGCCCCTACATCCCCTCACCCCTTTAAACAAACAGTGCTTGGTGCATCATCTTTAGTTTGGGTCTACCACAGATGTTTTCCTTCACTGCCATTAAGTTATGTTGAAAGAAGAGTGTAATTCAGACTGAAGTGCTGAGTAAAACTCTTCCAAAACACCACAGTAGCAGGCATTGTGTCTCATGTATTAGTTTATTTAAAGTTCTGGTCCCGTTAATGTAACCTAAAAGAGTAATTGTGCCAATGTCTGGCACGGTATCACTGTGTCTCTGAAGGTAAATGTGGATGAAGCTGAAAGGATTATCTAGCCCTTTAAACTGTTTGTGCACAACTACTTTTGGAGAGAGACAGTAGCCTTAGTAATATTTTTAAACTGAAAAGCAAATATCCTGTTTTTTCCATTTGCACCAAAGTCATATCTAACATACGCAATATATTTTTTAAAGCCTATGTATTTTTATTTGATAATAATTAGTGCCATAATTGTGGCAGGTGCTCCTTCCTATTAGAAAATTATAACAAATTCTCTCTGTAGCTTTGCATGGAAGAAAAATGTCTGCTTTATGTTCCTCGTGTTGTATATTGTGTCAAAGTAGGGCGGCAACGCAGCCGACTCTTTGGTAATACAAAGTTTCTATAGAATGATATATTTTACACATGGATGTATTGCAAGTGGAACCACTATACATGTTAAAATTTCCACAAAATACTAGAAATATACCTTTTTTTTTTCCTAGTTTGTTGATGGTGTTTTTTTTTTTTTTAATTGAGGAACCTAGTGATCCAAAGAATATGAAGATACCATCTCTCTGCAAACCCCAAACCGGTCCTGGTTGACATTCTCACCGTCCGTTCAATGTGTGCGGCAAAGAAGACTACACGTACAGTTTAATATTCCACTGTAAAATACATAAGCTTAAGGTAGTTTCATAGCTTTTACATTTTTTTTTCTTCTAGTTATACCATGCCAGTGTCTTATTAATATTGTCGCACTATTATCAAAACTGTTAGGTAAACGGCTTTATTTCCCAACTATAAACGCGGTGATTTTACTCGGATGATACGATTCCGTTTTTGTCTGAATAAGATCATGTGTACGGTATCATAGCTGCTGCTTAAAATAGCTGGCCAAAAATAGAATGAAATAAAGGCTTGGCGTATCTTACGGGAACTTTCTTAGTAAGATTTAGGACCACCGTCAGGCCGACGCACCCATAACAAGGTAATACCGTAAATTACCGTGAACTGACAGATTGGAAATAAAACAAAGAGAAATATATTTAAGTGCTACTCTCTAATGATATAACAGTCCAATCCCTAAATTCAAGATACTTACGGACTGAGAGGAAATTTAGCTGGGTTCGAACGCGGTACTGGGAACCTAAACGCAATTCGCATTTTTGCTTATTTATGCCATGCCGACAACTGGAAAATAATAAGGAACCTAATTGTTAAACCTTTCGTTCAACAGATTTTAGTCCAATGTAACGAATGGCGTTCGTGTCCCGTTTAAGTACACCTGTGTGAGCGGTAAAGGCTCGCCCAGAGCGGCCCCCGTGCTGTCAGTGCTTGAACTAGAGCGTCTCCTCTATACGGGAAAGTCCATCTTCAATCATGCGGACGAAGTTTGGCCAAACCTCTATCTTGGCGATCAGTGAGTAATATACCTGCGTTGATTAAGAATTATAATATGATAAATATAATATAATAATATAATTAATTATAACTCACTAGTATGCTCTCTAATGCTTTTAAATCCAGAAACTACTGGATGTAAAGCAAAAGCATGTCGTTTGGGGGTTTTTTTTGCTTCTTTCTGCCTTACGATTATATGAAATCGTATATGAAAAATTCATACGTATATTAAAAATCAGTAAGTGAAATTTACTAGGGAAAATACATGATCTTGCAAATATTTTTATTAGTGTAATTTAACTTAAATCGCTAGCAATGCAGACGTCGTTTAACTTTTGGGTTATGTAATAGTGAACGTTTTTAATAATATGTAGGATGTCACATCTATAGTAAAGGGAAAAAAAACAGCACGCACAACCCAACTTAAATACCAGGAGAAAAGCTATTTTAAATAAGAAGTACACTTTTGTTTCTGTTTTGACAGGGACATAGCAGCAAGTCGTACACAGCTGACAACACTGGGCATCACTCACATTTTGAACTGTGCACACAGCAAGTGGCGTGGTGGTGCTGATTACTATAAGGGCATGGCCATCACCTACCAAGGAATTGAGGCCCACGACACACCCACATTTGACATGAGTGTTCACTTCAGGCCAGCAGCCGAGTTCATACACAAGGCCCTCAGCAGCGGAGGTGCGTGCAAGATGGATGTTCCTGTCTGACCTCAGTCACATCACAGTACTTTCAGGTCAAAGCCACTAATCTGCATATAGCAGGTTATGTTGCCTCAGTGTAGATATATATCGTCAATACAGTTTTTTTGTTACAAATAGTAGTGGAGTTGTGATTTTTAAATGGAGACAGCATGAGTGATGTTTGTAATCTGGATTAGTTGATTTTGGGGGTGCTGCCAGGGTAAATATAATAGTAGAATGATGTAAACAAGTTGATAAATATACTAGTATGTCATAGTATGTAGCACAGTCTATTTTTTACAGGGTGAGACCAAACGGAAATGGTCATTGCTTCTAACTGGAATTTCTGCACGTGTTGCATCAAATAATCAGTATTGCAGTGTCATGTATGACCATTTCTCTTAGTTCTGCTTGTCTGAACCATAATGAGCCAAGCTGAAACACAAGTTAGCAAAATAAACTGGGAAAAAAAACAACTGTGTATGCGTTAATGGGAGAGATTTTAAACTTAAACTCTCAAAGACAGCCAAATAAAATTAAAACAATAAATATCAAAACAATAGTTTTCCCACACATGAAATTGCATGCTTTTGAACTACTAGAATACAAATATTGTCTGAAGTACGTCAAGCTGCAGAAATAAAAAAAAAAATGTTGCTTGAATACGTAAGCATATTAATAGGCATATTAAAGGACAGGTTTATCTGTATCTGAGGTGACCCATGTGGCCCTTGCCTCCATCTTGATTTTGTCTCTCTGGGTCTTTGTAGGGAGGATCCTGGTACACTGTGCTGTGGGAGTGAGCCGCTCAGCAACTCTGGTGCTGGCCTACCTCATGATCTGGGAGAACATGGGCCTTGTAGATGCCATCAACACCGTAAAGGAACGGCGCGGAATTATCCCCAACCGTGGCTTCCTACGACAGCTCTGTGAGCTGGATGTGAACCTTCACTACAGCCATAGAAGCTAAGCATGTTTGGGAAACTGGAAGGTTTTACAACAGTATGAACTCTAGCAAAGTTTTATTTCTCGATGAATTCTTAAACCCCATAAGTGCATAAATAAGCACACAGGTAGCGAATCATCATTGCACAAACAACAGTACATGTACTTAGATGCCTTGTTACATGAAGTTAAATAAGGTTAAGATGAGACCTGTATCAAAATCCGTTGCTCGTAATACTGAAAACAGTTCAACTGTAGACGTAATGAGCTTCCTGTTCTTTGTGTTGTGAAACCAAAATAGTACAGCTAGTACAGATTCACTATACGTACTCAAATCTTATCTGTTGTTTTCACAAGTATTACACACACATATAATGTTCTCCAGGGTGCCTTGGATCGGTTGGTTGAATGTCGTACTGACTACAGATCACGAACAAAACCCTTAACAACCCATCCAACATCAGTGAGTGCCGAGTCATGGTGATGATGATTAAAATTACTTTTTACACAGATTGATTCAGGGTGTTATATTGAAATTTTATTAGATATAGCCAACTCATTCAAGGGCACCATGAACAGACAAGACAAGGAAATATGATCCTTGTGTTGGGTAATTCAGTGCATTTATTACATGGGAAATGGTTTTATTTTGCAAACCAGTTTGGTTAGTATGAATATTTTGCTTATACAATTATTAAAGTACTGCTCAGTGGTGGAATTCACATTTTTGCATACATTTTCAATAACATTTGTTTTATAGCAGACATTGTGAAGCACAGTTGATGACATGTTGATAATTGTTTAGCCAAATGTATTATGGATTTTAAAATGGTTTTTAAATCGATTGTAACCTTAAACTGTGAAAATACACCCTTTGTGTAACCCAACAATGATATTTTTTGTATCTTTTTTTATACCGCTGGTTTCACTGGAATCCTGTGATACAGAAAGTCAGTACATTTCTTCCCTGCTAGGGGAATATCAGATCAAATTTCTTCAGATGTTGGTGGCAGAGTGTGTCTCAGGAGTTCACCTGTGCATCCTCCAGAGGAATTAGCTTTCCTTATCAGCATATCTTGGGTGGTAGGTCTTCCCATGCAGAGCAAAGAACTACATTTGAGCTACAGAAGGATATATGACCACCAACATCTGTTCCTCACACAAATTTGTGTAAGCGTTAAAAGTGGAATCTGGGTCTCTCACATGTTAAGCAAGAATTGTAGCGTTGGCATTGCTTTACAAATGCGATTGTAAATTGTATTAAAAGCATTCTAAACGAGCATGTTGTGTTTTGTGAAAATGTCATATCGCTGGAGCATGCAAAATAAGTTTATTAGAGAACAGAGGTTGAAAGAGGAACTTAAGAGGATGCCCACAAAACTATCCTGGAATATCCAAACTTCTCTCTGAATGTAATCAGTGAGAAAAACTAGTTTTCGTTCCTTCAGTGTGTAAGACACTCCCCCTTCTCCTCCCAATATAAGCATGTCACTGTTGGTAAGATTAGTACTATTTAACTGTTTAGAGCGTCTTAAGTACCTAAAGTTTGACAGAGGGAAGGGTTTATCGTAACGAGAAGACAATGTTACTTTCCGCTACTTTTTTAAATTTTTGCATCGTTTGCAGTGCTCTCCCTGCACGTAACTCTCAGTTGCCATTGAACGACAGGCCGATCATTGGTATGTAAACAGAAAGAGGAAGAATGACAGCGTAAATATTTTTAAAGTCTCATGTTATATAGTTAATGCAATACTTACAGACTCACATACATTGACGGCCTATTGTAACAACAATTGCTAATAAAACGCTGCTGGTGTTGTTTAAAGTTAGTGATCCGCAATTTTACGAATGTGTAATTTTAAAATGTGTCACCAAGTATGATGTTACGATTTCAATCTTCCAGGAATCCTAGCACAAGAGACAACGGACAGTGAATTGCAGTCATTTGGAAAAACGTATATTCCAGATTCATATGTGAAATATCTGGAATCAGGAGGAAGCAGAGTTGTGCCTATCAGGTAAAAACTTTTAGTAAGTCTGTGTCTGTATGTTTTGTTTGGTGTATATGAGATTAATGAAATGTGGTCATGTGATATACAGAGCCTTACGTGTTCACTTCACGTCACTTTACTTGTACCACAAAACCAATACAGTGTATGCTATTTAAACTGATTATGTGATGTTGTTATGACATTGACTACCAGTGTCTGGCGTTCGTAATCACGGCATTTTATCACTGTAGGCTAAATCAGTCACAAGAAGAATATGAGAATATTTTCAGGTCCATTAATGGGTATGTGCCATTCGTTACAATTGAATGCAATTGTAGTTTTATAACTTACACATATTAGTACATGTCTTTGAGAAGTAGGAATGAAAATTAAAATTTACCCCCACTGCATGTAAGCCTAAATTAAGTACATGCCCTCACACAGTATATTGTACATTGGGGGAGCATCAGACCTGGTGACCTCAGACTTTGCCAAGGCTGCAAGGGTCTTCTTTCAGCTGGCACTTAAGGTGAGGTGTGAGAATCTCCACACCCCCACACAGCAGCTACCAGACTCCACCACACCACTTTTTCATCACTGCATTTGTTTCTGAGCAGATGTAGGGACGCATTCAATATTCTTTCTGGCCTTTTTATAAAGGTAGCTTTCACACTTCAGCACAATATAGTAGGCCTACAAGAGACTAACATTATTTCATGCATACTCTCATTAAAAACACAACAACAGTTCTACCATAACACAGAACTGTTCGTACATACCTTTCAAATGCAATTTTGTGAGTGAAGTCACGAGTTTGTAGGATTCCTGACATGATGTATTTTTCCTGTTGCAGGCAAATGACATAGGAGACTACTTCCCCATATGGGGAACTTGCTTGGGCTTCCAGCTACTTACGGTCATAGTGGCTGGGGAAAACCTGTTGAGCAATACCACTGCAGAGAACATGGCCCTACCTCTCAATTTCACTGCAGGTGTGGTTTGATTGGCTCAAACGCATAGCTGTCGCAAGCAGTCATAGAGAATGTTCACATAGCAACCACAGCTGGGTAAAGGAGTTAAACCCATATGGACAGTTTGTATAATTTACTTGAACAACCAAATTTCCATGAGCAGGAAATCAATGAATCTCTTGTCCTGGCTGCAGGGTTTGACATTAAGAAGGAAAATCGGAAAACCATGCAGCAATAGTACATGGTGTATTTAATAGGGGACCAGTTAGATCCGTTAAAGATGGAGGTGATTTATTATTCCGTTGTGTATCTGGCATTTTGATTAAGGGGGACTTTGTTCAATTGCACAGCATCTGGAATTCTGTGCTTGAACCTTGTTGAGAACCTAGTGAAATTCAAATGAATATTTTTTTTTTGTTTACAATATGTTCTTAACACTTAATTATTTCTTATTGAGTAGAATTAAGTGTGCTACAGTTTGGGTTGCATTTACAGATATCTATTACCAAATTCTATAATTCTAGAAAAAATATATTGATGAGAACATTTCCTTCGAAAAACATATTTTTGGCCAATAGGCGGCGGTATTTCTGTGCTAATACTCAGGAATTACTATATATCTTAATGTCAGTACTTCAGCGTATTTGTGCACATACAGCATTGTGACCTGCATACTAATCTCAGTAGCTGAACTTTGTAAAATTAATTTTGTTAATTAAAATCTGACAAATTCAAAATGGATTTTGTATTAATTAAATAAATACCGTTTTCACTATTTAGCACCAAAACACTAAAGTTTCCTTAAAGTTTTCCAGTGTTGGATAATAGTTAGCTTTGTTTGCAGGCAGTCTGAATTGACTTCTTTACATTTTAAACCAACCTTTCATTTCGTTAGATTCCAATGTTTGATAAAGGGTCGTATTGGTGATGCCACGGTGTTTGCTCTGTTTTATATCACCAACATGTTCATTTTAGCAAATTAAAGATATTTGTATGGAGAGTCGGTTTTTTATGTAATATGTGTATGTACTTTTATATTTCAGAAGCATGGTCCAGCCACATGTTTAATAGTTTTCCTTCCAAGCTGCTAATGGCCATGTCCCATGAGGCCCTGACAGGAAATTTTCATCATTATGGAGTTACTGAGAAGGTGAACACAGTTGAATTACCATTTCTCAGGCCATCTACAAAAACAGGAATTCTCTAGAAAACGTTGTTCTCTTACAGTCTCTTAAGTAGTCCAAAGTTTTAAAAGAATGCATCTACATTTGTAGAATGTGAAGATAAGATGTTTGAATGACATTAATTTAAAAAATAGAAACATGCCATTAGAAAGTTGTTACAGCTCTGTTAGGACTTTGTCAAACTGTTGTGTATGGGTGCCACCATCATGGGTAAGAAAATGTTTAAATGGTTCTTTCTTTCATGGTGCCCATATGATCGGTATTTCACATATGTAAAACTATGCAATAAGTTTTGCCGCAATCCATTTGGTCCGTAGCACAATATAATACACGTTTATGAACTTTTCATCAGCTTCACTGTTCATTATAAGCTTTCCTCCCAGTATATCTTTATGAAAGTTCTTCCTTTTGTGCAGTCGTAACTTGATTTGCATTTATGCATCATAAAAATGATAGTTGATTGGTTTTTTTTATGAAAAAAGTCAATGTTTTGTGCTAAGGCAGGTCTTGGGAAAACAGCAGGGTGGTATATGATGTGTGTGAGTGACTTTGCTGCGCTCACCATTTATTTTTGGCTCCTTGCTGCCCAGTAACAGAAAGGAAGTTCAGGGAGACAGACGATGGGCCTATTGTGAAAAACAACTCTGGGTGGGGGGTGGGGGGTTAGGAATGTTAAATTAGTATTCCAGGTGCTAGAGAAAAAAAGACGGGGATCACAATGTCGCACATCTGCTCCTCCGAAACCTCCCAGAGGAAGTTGGTGGTTCAGCTACTGCCACTGACCTTTTTTAGCCAAAATTAAACCACTTACCTCAGTGTGCCAGTGTCTCCGGTCCATTGTAGAAAAACATGCCATGTTGTACAGCTTTGTTAGATCATCCATCACCAGTGTTACTTGTGCTTTTCCTTTCATGCTTTCAATGACATCATACAGCTTATTGTGATATGCAATGAAATGGATGTACTGTAATTGCTTGTGAGAACAACTATGTGTGAATGGTTTTCATGTCTAATTGTGTTATTCTACTGACAGTGTTAAAGCAGCCCATACAAAGAAAACCAGATCTGTTTATGTTCAATGGCTTTCTTAAAATTACTTGGACATTTTGAAAATTGCCCTTTGTATGAAAACATGCATTATAACTGTATGCACCTTAAAAGCCTTAATGTGTTTCTCTCCCATACAGACCTTTAGAGGAAATGAAAAACTGCATCAGTTTTTTTCCATTCTCTCCACTAACATTGCTGAAAATGGTGCTGACTTTGTTTCCACCATGGAAGGTAATTATTTGCTAAGTAATATGAATATATTTATCCTATTTCTAAAATGGGGCTACTATTTAAAGTAAACAACACAGTTAACAGCTGTGGAAATGAAGAGTGGAAACGTGAAGAAATATGTTACGGTTGTGATGTGATACAGAGGGTGTTGTCTTGTGATGTCTAGGAAGACGGTACCCGTTCTATGGTGTTCAGTGGCACCCTGAGGTGAACCGCTTCCAGTGGGCTCCTACGATGCAGTTCCCACACTCCAGTAATGCAGTGCGCGTGTCATCCTTGCTGGCAGAGTTTTTTGTTAATGAAGGTAAATGCACATCAAAAGTTCCAGACGTGATAAACATAGCGACGCATGCACTTTGCAACCTTTAACGAGTCTGCAGTTTTTGTTTAGTTGCTCCTAGTTTAATAAGAGACAGTGTTAGTTACTGGCATGCCCACGCAGCGTTTCGAGTGTTTGTTTGAACGGAGCGATAACGGTGTCCTCCTGAATAAGGGAAAGGTGACTCTTGGCGTGTTTTCACCTGCCGTTCTATGAATCGCCAGTGTGACTAATGATGCGTTTCGCCATTTTCAGCCAGAAAGAGTTTTCATCACTTCCCCAACCCTGAAGAAGAATCTGCGGTGCTGATCTACAAGTACACTCCTGTGTATGTTGGGAATTTTACCGCTTACGAGAACTGCTACTTTTTCTAAAAGCAAGCTTGAGCTGTGTTCTTGTGTTACTTTGATAATGATTGTTCGCAGGGCAATTGACATTTTACAGTGAATGTTCAATAATGTCATATTCATATACATTCGTAGTTTCACTCAGTTTTTCATGTTGGAAAATTGGAGTAACCGAGCATCTGAAAGTGAGATGTATTCTTCATAACAGCAAAGTTTTTATTGATTTGGTTTGACTAAATATGATTTTCTTGGTAGCTGTTAAATGCATTATTCACTGTGAATATCTGTTGTTCCATGTTTATGGTAATATAACAGAGGCCATGGGAATATAATATGCACGCCGGTGAGCACATAACGGAGGTGGTGGGATAGGAGATCCACTTAGTTCATAGGCTTAACGGTATTTAAGCAAACTTCGGTTCCATGCTTATTAACTCTTGCAAAATTACGGAAAATGTATAATCTACCCCTTAAAGATGTATTTTCGTTCCGGATTTTCATGTTTAGACTTTTGAAACGCGTAATTTATTTGTAACTTTACGACTTATTAGCAATCATCCTGGAAAATCCTGGGGAAAAAATGACGTTCTTAATTTCATGCGTTTACTTACAACTGCTTTCTCTCGTGATTAATAATACATTATTACCGATTTAAACAAGACTAAGTGCAGGTCTAAAGGGTGATGATCTGATAAAGATTGCACACTGAATTAATTACGGTGATTTTGAAACGTCCATAATAAAACAGTTTAGAAACAGTTTGATGGCTGTAAATCATATTTATTTTATTTGCTGGACAACTATTAATTACAGAGAAGACCAACAGTTAAATACATCCTAAGTAGGGATGTATTTAACAGGGAGGGAGGGACCGTTCGAGCGTCATCTTATCCAGGCAAACTCTAAAAGAGGTGAAGGTAGGGACATTGGTTCATAAAAGTGCCCGTCGCGCCGATGCGGAGAGGGTGTGAAAGAAGACAGGGATTCCCCCTACCAATACTACCGCTTTTCAGTTGCTATGAGTATTATTTAATGAGCATTGTTGCTGTATAAGAGCGAGAGGCCAGCAGAGCTATTAACATTGTTGCCTTCTGAATTGCGAAGGAAGAAAATTTAAAGACGATCGACGAACGCTGTTTGGTATAACAGGCGGCGAGTTGTTATTAAAGATATGCCATCACTTCTGGACTAATAACTTTGCCTTATCGCATGGATTGTCGTTATTTACATTCAGTGTATACAAAGGTGTTTGAATCATTTCCGTGTTTATTACTCGAGCATTTTGAAACACCGACGGAACGTATAATGTGGTTATTGTATTTTTATGTAAAAGCTGAAAATTAAAGCATCGGCGGACTGTGTACGTCGGCTCTTTGTTCGTTATCAGAGACCTTCTCCAACTAAGAAGCACCCTTGTGTTATTGATGCACCCATTCCAGTGGTGTAACGGTGAGCGTGTTTTTCTCTGTTTTCGCTAGGCCCAATATAGTTGCTTTATTTGCAGAGATGTGTTAATGCAGTTATTTAAAGAATGGACATTATTACATTAGATAATTATTCGGAGGACTCTGGAGACACAACCAATATGCGTTTTAATAATTTGGGCATTTGGTGACAGTTTTTAAATGCAACACATCTATTTCTCTACACACATTTACACACCAAATGTAATAATAATACACACGATGCATGTCGCAATAAGTTGCCTAAATTTTGGTGATTGGTATGTCATTGTATGGACATTCATACCTCGAACCACAATAGATTTCACACTCCTGAATGTTTTTTTTTTTCATTCACGACATTACGATTTTATAAACCTTTCTCCAAGCATATGTTTCTAGGTACGTAGGGTTTTTCATTTTATAAACTGTGTAACATATGTGTGTGTGTGTGTGTGTGTGTGTGTGTGTGTGTGTGTATATATATATATTTTTCTAAATCTGGTAAAAATATAAAAAAAAGAGATATTATTTT
>JABJVR010000035.1:6388718-6430229 GCA_025773905.1 Chitala chitala
GAACATGACAATGAGTTCACTTTACTCAAATGGCCTCCACAGTCACCAGATCTCAATCCAATAGAGCACCTTTGGGACGTGGTGGAATGGGAGATTCGCATCATGGATGTGCAGCCGACAAATCTGCAGCAACTGCATGATGCTATGATGTCAATATGGTCCAAAATCTCTGAGGAATGTTTCCAACACCTTGTTGAATCTATGCCACGAAGAATTAAAGCAGTTCTGAAGGCAAAAAGGGGTCCAACCCGGTATTAGCAAGGTGTACCTAATAAAGTGGCCTGTGTGTGTGTGTATATGTGTGTGTAATCTGTCACACCAGAGGACATGCATTGTGGCATGTCAAAAACAGGTCTGATTCAAGTTACAAATAAAGTAGTAAAATTGACAAATACCAAAATTACAGATACAGAACACTGCCTCTTAGCACATCTTACCTCATCCATCTGATCACTAACTTCATTTTGTTTTTTACACCTTTGAATTGCTGACTCATAGCACATTCCATAGTACAAGGTAATATATTTACAAAGGGCTGTACTCAATGCATTGCATTTAACAGTAAATATTGGAATACCACAGAACTGTGGAAGCACAATGGATTTTATTGTTATAGCTACGAAAGCATGGCAGGTTTTATTTCTAACCAAAAATACAATGTCATCTGAAGTGTTTGTCTGCAGCCATTTCCTTTAAAGAAGCTGTTATACCTGCCATCTATTATTCAGGTGTTAACAGATGGCAAAATGTTCTGACAACATTAAGGAATAGGAAATACACAAACAGTTTAATGCAATTTAAAGTGCTGCATCTTCATGTTGACATTGAATAAGATTGTGCTTCACCTGTCTTATTAGCGAATTCTACACAATACTTGCACTGTTCAACCATTTTATTAGACATTATTGCAAATGCAAGGGAAAAACTACTGCACCATAGCAATATCATTTTCTTTGGACAGTCAGCCTCTAGCACCCAGGAGTTATTTGCAGTCTTGGCTGTTGAATGAAAAACATTGACAAATTCTAGTTGGATACCAGTGTGAGTATGGAAAATCCATGGTAACCATAGTAACATGACAGAACAGCAAGAGACAGCAAGACATTTTGAACTGAAGCCATTACTTTCCCAATCAATTTTATCTTGCTTACAGTTAAATATCAACGTGAAGAAAATGCTTAAGTCAAAACTCAACACAACTAAACTGCATTTTAAACTCTTCATATATTAAACTCACATCATCCTTTTCTCATTGCAAATTGTCCATAACACGTTTTCTACAATGGCATGTTTTGAAGCAACTTGTGTGTGAAATGCATGTTAAATGTATAATTTAGAACTAGAATTAATGTAGGTAAAAGCGAAGAGGGAATGAGTTTACAATGTACAAGTATAAAATATATTACATAGTCCATATGCTGTCAATCAAAGAAAAATCTCTTTAAAAGGTTCTTCAATGTGTTTGAGGCTGACCACCATTTCCAGTTTCTAATCTGCAGGGATTGTGGGTAATGGTGGTTTAGGTTGGTGGTTTAAAAGCAGTCATTATTAACCTCTGTCTCTTTGCACACTGGGCTATAGCGTTCTCTGAAGAAGCAGAGGCCAAGGTGTGGCAGAGGACTTAGGAGGGAACGTAGTTGAGAGATGTGGTTGAGCTCAATTATTCTCAAAAAGAGAAAGCAAGTCATCGTTGCTGTTGTTGGGCAGATCAGGAGGGCCGAGGTAAGACAGGAGCTCATCTGGGTTTGTCAACTCTGGAAGCAACTGGAAAATAGAAAACATAAAACCATATAGAACAACACAGCTTTCCACAAATTCAGAAACTGAGCTGGTAGTGTTACAAGTCTTATAAAAAGCTGCTATTGTACATTAAAGCAATTTAGTTCATGTAAACTGCTTCATTAGAATACCATACTCTACCAGACTGTATGCATAAAGTTGAATGGTATTCAAATTGGTTAAAATAATTATTTTTAAAGTGAAACTAAAGGAAAAAGTAGTTGTAGTTGTAAGGGTACTTGACAATTTTCTGTATGTTTTTTATTAGTTATACTGTGTGTAATATTATATATTCCAGAATAAACAGTATTGAAATAATATAAAAACTGTGTTTATGATGCATCATTTTAAACAAAGGGCACCGTGCAAATTCCAGACAATGTAATGGAATATCTCTTTTGTGAAAAAATGCTCAAAAAATAGATAACTAAGTAGGACCACTGCAAATTTTTATCCACATCCATCTCCTTTTTTCAAATGTCAAATGTCCCTCTTCTTTATAGTAAATGTTTTGTCTATGGAAACTAACAAAAGATTTATATAAAAATATACAGGAATGCCTATGTAAATACATAATAATAGCCATTTACATGGAGAAAAAATAAGGATTTACAAAAAAAAAATGAATTTGCATATTTAGATTGTAAAACTTGGTTTCCTAATCAAAGTAAAGGTCAACATAGTACTTCATTGCATTTCCCTTTCAGATGACTGCTCAGTAAGTACTGGCCTACCTGTACCTGACTTTGCACCCAAGAAAGAAGAAATTATGGATTACTCATAGATGAGAGTAAGAAGAAAGAAAATTTTTGTTGTTGTGAACTTCCCTCAAAGTTGAGAAGTAGAGCTATAATGGAGGACTAATTTAGTGGGAAGTACACGAACAACAGTACTTGAAAGATATGGGAAGGGGGAGTACAACTAAACAGAGCACAGATATTTTTTTCCTTACTTCTAGAGAAGATTCAGGAACATCTGCAGAGCCCCCAAGCCCAAAGGATCCGTCTGTGTGTGGCCGGGTGTTCTGTGATGGGTTTCGGGGTAGCACTGGGGCTGCTGAACCTCCAAGATGCACACTGCTATGAAGACCCTGGGGCTGTTGCTGTGGAAGAAAAGAATTGTGGGAAGACAATTCATATAATTCATTGGCACACACACATACAATTCATTGCCACACACACACACACACACACACACACAGACACACACACACACACACACACACACACACAATCCATACAGCCTAAATGGGACATCTTTGTAAGGAAGAAAAAAGAGGTGTGGGAACCTTGTTAGGTTAAACTAAATACAGTATATAGATAATGGCATGCAGAATGTTAATAATTCAATTAAACCTTGAAACCTTTACATTGTAAACTTTACATTACATTTTTACTTAGCTGAACTGTAGATACATAAACATTAATATGAGAAAAATAACCAACCTATATCACTACATATATCATTTTGACTTAGGCTTACTATTTTACTACAGAAAATGTCATTGTATGACTGGAAATTTGGGTGGTACATACTATTATTATATTCCCTAATGGTGTTCTTCCTCTACCACAACTCACCATGCTCTGAGCACAGTTTCAGAGCACCATTCTGCATGGAACGACATGCGAATCTGATGACATGCAGTTACATGAAACACTGAAGCTGTTGTTTTTTTATTTACTTCATCAGCTTTTCTTGTTATATAAACTACATCCATTTCTGCTACTAAGAGACTATGTCCTGACACACCTTTTCATTCCAGATTCACTCTTCATTAATGAAGCCTCTATGTTTTCAAGAAAACCAAAATGTAAACTAACTTCACTCAAGCAAAATTGTGCCAGCAGTCTAGCAAAGAACCAGCCTAGTCAATCGCTGTGACAGAGTTGTGCTTGCTAGTGGGCAGGGGCCAGCAAGTTCCAGACTTGCTCCTCAGAAGGGCCATCTGACACGGTATGATATGGATCAGGTAATAGTGCAATGGAGAAGCACACCAGCTTGGTATGGTACTGTATCCAAGCAACATACATTGTGGCAATGTGTATTAACAAAATGTGTTGAAGGCAGTTCATCTTACCTGTGCAGGTGTGGGATGGCCCTTGTCAGGGGTTAGGAGACCACTGGGTAGGTCTGCCCGATAGGATACGGGGGGAGGCCCAGAAGGAAACTCCCCGAGAGAGGGTGCACCTGGGGTGTTGGGGAATTCTGGGAAGTCTGACTGGCTTGAAAAGCCTGGTGCCAAAAATCAAGGGGCATAAAAAACCTGCTGTTTAAATGTCTGTCCCATTCTCCATAACTTGTTTTTTCTTTACATGTTTATGACATGTACACAGTCATATTGTGTATAAATACATACAGTTATACTGCATACAAAATGGATGTCTAATTGAAATGCTAACTAAATAATGATCTGGATTCTTTAGAATTGATGGCTTTTCACAGTAAACTTCCTATATATATCGTATGGAGAATTTACAGCACCAAAGACTGGATGTACCTTGGCTAGCGTAGTCAGGTGTGCTGCTGTTGCCAGTAAGGGGCATGGCAGTATAGGGGGAAGAGTCTGGGCCTAGTGATGCAATCATCTCCATGACACTGGGCAGGATCATATGACTGGGGCTCAGCGTGCGGCAGCGCTTCAGTGCAGGACCATCTGGCTCTTCTTTGATGTGCAGGTCAGGTTTGATTGGTACTGGCTTCCAGCTGCACACTGGGTCAATGGTGATCTCCTCATACTCAGAGCTGACATGGAACGAAGGGGAAGGATGGATCACATGAGGTGAGACACACACGCACACACACACACACACACACAAAGAGAGAGAGAGACAGTGAGAGGATTAAACAGGAAAGCAAGCAGCTTGCAAAGAGGGCACCAAGAAAATGTTAAAGAATGAAAACATCAGCAAAACACCAAAAATGTACAGTATAAATCTATATATAAAAGTGCTATACATAAGACAAACAGTGTGGGGCAAATGTAGCTCAACACTTACTTTTGGATGTAGATGAGGATTCCCAGAATGTACTGGTCCACTTCCAGTCCCTCCAGGAGAGCTGTCTTACTGTCAGACAGACAGACAACCGTCACACCAAGGATCAACACATCAATTAAAGCCATTACTGCTGAAAACAGAAACAGGTAGTACATACTTGCACACAGGACAGCGCCAGGTACCTCTCTCACAGTTGAGCTGCAGGTAGGACTCTAGGTCGAAGCACTACATGACAGAAGCGGAACAACCATCAACTCCAGCATAGCCATTCAATAGCTCAAGCATCCTTCCAGTGAGCCTACAGCTTAATACCACATGGTGACCTTGTATAACTCACTGTGTCACATGTCCTCACAGTGACCAGACGAGCCCTAACCTGTATATGCCTGCAATCGTGACCCCGGGCTGGCAACTGGATGCGGCGAAAAGTGATTGGACACTTGAGGGACACCCTAATGGCTGTCTGCTCCACGCCATCCTCTCCGTTGAGCCCCGGGGTGCCAGGAACAGTACCACTGCTGAAGTTTCTTTTTACTATATTAAAAGGTAGAGGCATGTATGAGGGGACTTATGATCTTAAGGGCCACAGATAACCTTGCTGCACCTGAGCAAGTCAGGTGTCCAAGACCCACAGAACAATAATAACATATCACAGCATTACCCAGAATGCCGAGCACAGCACTCCAGTGCAATATTTAATCATGTGTCACGAATCAATTTCAGCAACACATCCATTGTCAAATACAGAAGTACAAAAGGCTTAAAAAGGAGATGAGTCGGGTTCGTCACGTTCTTCCTTGTATACAGCATGGTACTGGCATGATTTTCCCACTGTTGTCCAAAACAAACTGCCTGTATAGAAGCACATTTACCAGCAAAGCAAAACACAAGGGACAGCACGGGCCAAATGACCAACACTAAACCTGTATCAATGCTTTAACTACCCAAATTATTTTCAGTGCATACAGAATAAAAATGATAAAGGAAATCATAATTATCCACACCTCTTTCCCCAGGTGCTCTTCCCCTGCTTCAGGTGGACATAGGGGTGGGTGATATGGCCAAAATATCATATCACACTAGACAACGATTTTTTTACTGTTTTACTATGTTTACTAATTAAAATGGCAGGCTTGTAGTAATGTTATCCATTTAACCAGCAATGTTTCTTTTCAAGAAACACTGCTTGTAGCATTATAATAAAACTTAATGTATGTAAAATAAACATAAAAGAAACGGACTCGTTTTTAGTTATTAATAAATCAGTCAGTAAGAACTTTTAGCTTCCGTAAGGTTTTGTTTTGAAGTAGAACCATTTTTTGGAAAGAATAAATATCAGTTCAGTTTTAGTTCAATATCAAACTGTTTTTATTGTAGTTCTGCTGTAACCACCAAACACGTAGGAATCGTGTAACAGGCCCTTATCGCTTTGCTCCAATAGTTACACAGCAGTAAGTATGGTGTTGTATCGCAGTTCTTGCAACAACTATCAATCCTGTGTTGTGAACACAACTGTGATCGCTCTCGATAAATTATCATCATGTTGCCCGACGCTAGGTGGACACGAAGGCTGCCTCTCAGCCAAAGGGCCCCGCGTGGCCGGGTCACATTATGCTCGGCGCGGCTTCACTCACTCTTGGTGATGCAATGCTCGGCAGGCAACAGCCTCTTCTTCATGAGGCCTTGCAGCACGGAGCGCACCGTGGGCCTGTGCACCAGCTGCAGCACGAACAGGTGGGACTGCAGAGAGAAGCAGCCTTTCCGTCTTAACACTGACACTGAAGGGGTGGAGGAACCCTGCCTGGCCCCGCCCCCCAGCATGCAAGCACATGACACGTTACCAACCACACCTGACCAATAGCATTTACAGCAGTGATGCCACTACCCTCACATAACTGATTCAACGATTTCTCAATTCAGTTCACAAGGCAGCAGCAGTTTAGCTGAGAAGACAGAACTGTTTGTAAGCGTTATAGTACTTTTTCTGACACCTAAAGGGAGAAAGAATGTGACAAAGAAATACAATAAGCAGGAATAGGAGGTGAAACTCACGCAACAGCAGGATGTGACGGTGATCTGGATGGTGTTGCGGCCAGGCTGGCACACCTGCTTCAAGTACAGCGGCTTGTGGGAGGTCTTGTTGTCCCCGCGCTCGATGGTGAGGGGTGTGGCGTTCACGCTCACCTGCACCGAGGCAGGCCAGTTGGTGTTCATCTGCCGGTCCTCGTGGTGGTAGCACTTGAACTGCAGCTCCAAGTCTGGCCTGTAGGAGCGCACAGGCACCAGCATGCTAATTACGAGAAACACAGGTGTGCTCACTGCACCTCCTACTCCGCTCCCCTCCCCCCTCCCAGATGCCTATCCACATCGCCGCGGCAGGGGCGCACGCTGACCTCATCATGAGGGTCTTGTAGACAGTGTCCCGCAGCTGGAAAACATGGTTGCTGACGGCCAAGTTGTGCTCCAGACGAAACGGGTCCAGCACCACCCCATCTCTCACGGGGAAGGTCAGCCGCAGGTCATCGCTGGGGTTCCCTAGCAACGTAGACAAGAGGGCCTTAACTCTGTGACACCTTAAGGCTGATGCTTTACTTGTCCACGATTGATCCATGTAAGGCTGATATACTGGTTTTGTTAACGCTGTTTGTGTGGGGAGCTTTTGGTTAGGGGACTAAATCATGTGGGATCTCAGGGCTAAAGCAGTTAAACAGCCTTAGATGGACTACCTACATGCAACACATGAGAAGTCAGTGAGGAACCTGGAGAACTTCCACAGCAAAGGTGAGATGAACACAATCCACCACAGCCCTTGGATTAATTCCTGATTCTTTTTCTGGCTAGACACAGCTATGCAAAAATGCTGAGCATGACCAGAAGGTGCCGGTGTGCTTTTACCTGTCGGTGGTGGCGGCAGACTGTTCATGGGCTTGATATCAGGAAGAAAGGGTGATTTGACTTCATGGCCTGGAGACATATAGGGGGGCACAGAACTACCAGGGGTCATAGGGGGAGTAGGATTCCCAGGAAGAGGAGAGCTGGGGTATCCTGGCATGGCTCTCCCCGGCTGGATTCAAACAGAAAAACACAATTAGGACAATGTGCCTCAATGCCAGGGAAACTCATATGAATATGTCATAGACAGGAAACTGGCATTACAGCGTGGAAGGTAATTTAGTAGTTCAGGTAATTTATCTAAAAAATCTGAACCAGTATATCTTATACTCCAGTACACTCACCAAGGTATAGTGTAAGGAATGTAAGAGTAGCTTCACACTTTGTAAAACCTAGCCGCAAGTGTGAGTGTGGCAACTCACCCCGCTGATTGGTGCCTGGCTGAAGGTGCTGTACCCTGCTCCCGCACCTCCATTGCCTCCTGTAGGCATTGCAGCCACAGAACCGGTCTGCCCGTTGAACTGCTCTGCCTGGAAGACACGCACCTCAGTCTTGTAGTGGCTCAGAAATGTACTTCACAATGCAGCTCAACCTGCTCACCAGCCAGTCTTTCTGTGATAGACCATGTTCCTTTACAGATCACAAAGACTTGTGTGTGGCATATTGAAATACACATCTGGCAGCGTACGATTCAGTGTTAATGCCGTGTGTGTGTGTGTGTGTGTGTGTAGTGCTCCATCTTTAGAAGTTCTGTCAGGCAAAATAAATGAGGAAACAAATGTGTATAATAAACTCAGTATGAAACAGAGATAAGATGCGAGACTAGTGCCTGACCTTGTAGTACTGCCCAGGATTGCCTGACCCTGGTGGATACTGGCCTATGTTGCCCTGGTGGAGGGACATCCTGTGTCCTGGGTAGGAGGGAGACGCAGCAGAGCGCTGGAGCCCCGGGCCATGGTACTGCATGGGCAGGGCCGTGTAAGGGCCCGCGCTGGCCATGCCTGGACCATACTGCTGCCCTGGAAACCCCTGGCACAGAGAAAAGACAGGTGGTACCTGTTAGAACAGAAATACAAGGGGTGGCAGAGGTGAAGTTGTGTGTGTGCTTCAAGCTCACGCAGAATCATTTTAATTTTCTGAGTTGTTTACAAGCATAGTGATGTGGTATCTATGAAATTATGTAAAGTAAAAGATTGTTAATTTCTAAATCTGATTTCCTTAGCACATGCAGATAAAGAGGAAATTGAAAAAAAATACAATATAAAAATACAAAGTGTTGTAAACTAAAGTACAATTTAACTGTGTTATCACACTGTGTCAAAAGTTGGCACGTACAGGGCAAAGGATGCTTTTATTGTACATACGCATTTATTTTAAGGTACACTATAAGAATGAAAAAAAAAATTCAACTGCTGTAAGTTGACACGGAGATTATCAATAATGTGATACTGTGTGTCAGCCATGTTTTGCTGATTTTATGCACTTTACTAGAGTATCAGACGAAGACATCTACAAGATCTGCTCAGCTGGGGTTTTGTATGGTTATGCTACACAGCTAAAGGATGCCTCCTCAACAGCTTACATCAGAGCTGTAGGGCCGTTTAAGCCCCTGCTGTGGCCTGGGGGGACCCTGTTGGCCTGCAGGGTAACCTGGATGTTGGGGTAGCCGCTGCCCCTGTGAGGCGTACATGGGTCCCATGGAAGGGGGGCGGCTGGGGCCCATCCCAGATGTTGACATGCTTGGGGGGCCCCTAGGTCCTGAATGGGGCAGGAACTGGTTGTTGTATGGGGATGTTCCACCCATCTAGAGGGAGAGAGATAAACTATAATAAAGGCATAACATTTACATCAGGGTAGCAGCTGTAAGTCAATCAGATAGTGTAGTGCTATCACTATGATCGATATCATAAAATGGGCTTTTCCAGCCATCAAACGCAGAGCTGAGCACACAGTGAGAATGCCAGCATGAAGCCCAGGTGACTGGGTGAGAACCACTGCATTAATCATGAATGCAAACGCAGAGCTGAACACTCAGTGAGAAAGCAAGGCAGAAGACCAGCATAAGAATTACTGCAACCCCTAAGGTAGCCACTTCAACCATAGAGAGAGAAAAAAAAAAAACATCTGTTTATATTTATGACCTTGCCGATTAAAACACGAGCAATAATTTGCTAAGTAAATCCCTCCTCTGTCCAGTAGGGGGCAAACTGCTCACTCAGAGCAAGCCATCAACCTGAGCCACTGCACTGGTACCAGTAAAAGGCTGAGTACACCCTTGATTTTGCCACATCTGTCTATACAAGAAAAACACCTTTACTGTCATGTTGCCTTTGCCTCACTAACTTCACACCCCTGAAGCAAGACACAACAGAATTTCTGCCTGCTGATTAAAATTCCTGCAGTGCTATAAAATTGATAATTTGTAAGGCATCATTGTTGTGGAAATGCATGCTGGCTGATGAAGCACAGTCACTGTAGGTAAAGACCACAATGCTCCCACAAGTCATACGAGTTAAAAAATAAATAAATATACCTACCTGCCCATAATTCAGCTCCTGATTTTGCTTCTCCTGTATCGCAGCGACGGTTGCCGTAGCGGTAGCTGTTGCTGTGGCAGCCGCAGCCGCCACCGCCGCTGCAGCAGCTGCCTGGGTGAAGTCGGCTGAGGATCGGGCACCATGAGGGGACAGACCCAAAGATCCCCCTCCATTGCTGGGGTAGCTGGGGATATAGACACAGACAAAACCTACAATTGAGCTCCAACAACTTATTATCCTCAAACAAATGAAGAAATAGATGATTAAAAATCAATGATGAAATGTTACTGTGTTCAGTTACTGTGTTCAGTGAACAATAATGACCGTGAGGCCACTGGGAGCAGACAGGAGGTCACTGCTTTAGCTGTATGATGAATGATTTTTAATAAAACATTGCAGTGAAGATGCTGATGTCATTACGAGACTCCAGCACCCCAAAGGAGCATCCTTGTGTCCAGCAGTCCCAGGCTCAGACAGACAGACAGACACAGTATCTGAACAGAGCTACGGTTACGTTGCAGCAGTTCACTCCTTGTCCACTTCCTGGACAATGCAGCTGCATGCGTCGGCCATGTCCGCGGAAGCGAATCTGACAGCCTCTCACGTCCTAGGGGTCGTCAATGATTAAGCCAAAACCACACAGCAAACTGTGGGGCTTTGCCAAAGTGACACACGGTTTCACACGGCAAGCTGGCCACAACGGACGCTGCCCTCTCACCTTCCCCCGTAGCCAGGCCCCGCGGGGTACCCGGCTGCTGGTCGGCCATACAGACCCTGCTGCATGTAGCCCTGCTGGCCCATGAACTGCGGGGAGTTCATGCCAGGGCTGCCACCGGGCATCATGGGGCCTCCTGCTGAGCTTCCACCAAGGACCTGAAAGGAGGAAGAGGAGGAGGAAGGGGAGGAGACCATCAACCAAAGGATGTGGCCACTAAATGGGGAACCACAAAATTAAAAAATAAAAACGCTTCATTGCAACAATAGCAGATTAGCTCAGTACTTCATATAAAGTGTCACTATTTGCTCCTCAGTATATTTTTAGTTGTTGAGAGTAATCAGACAAAAGACAGACGAATGTGTCGAAGTGAGTGAAGCCAGTGGTAGCAGCCCTGGAGTTAGCAGCAGAAGTGAAGAGAAAGAGCGCGTTTTAGCAGCTCGGCCATGCACAAGCTCATCAGTTCATCACTCTCACACTGCCTACCTGGCTGGGTGATGGATTGGTCACCCCCCACACAGTGGTTACCACAGAGAGGGAACCCGCAGGCTGATTGGTGCCTTGCTGCCAGGAAACAGGTTCATATGGGTAGGAGCCGTCACTGTCGAGAAGACACATGGGGAGGGGGGGAATTATTAACTGCTACAGGGTTAAACTGAAAGCCTTTAGATATATCATAATGAGACACTGGTAATTTTCGTGTCCCACCTCTATTGCGGGTCTATTATACAGCCTAAAGTTAACAAACCAAACAGATGGCGCAGGAAGCCTGCTTTAAAAAACTGTCTTTAGTATGATAATCTCAGTGCCCTCTGCACAATGATACATACATCTGAATACGCTGTGTCATATCTGTCTTCATCAGGGGGCGAGTGTTAAAATACAGCCCGTACAGAAACACACTGAGCAAAGGCGCATGCAGGAGCAAGCATTTGTGTGTGCGGCTGCGTCTGTCGGTCTCACTCAATTTGACTTGTGTGTCTCAGTCACATGCTCACATAGTACTCTGCACTTCGTTTCCATGGAGACACTGCCGTCACTTAGATACGGATAAGAGCAGTGCAGAGAGGCAGTGTGAGCGCAGGCGTGCGCGTGTGCGTGTGTGTGTGTATGTGTGCGCGCATTTCTTTGTAACTCATACTGGATTAAACAGGACTGCTCTAGTTATCTCCCCCTTTACTTTCCATAATTAGCCCTGCTGCACACAGCTTTGGAGAAGTCTAAAGATGACGCGTGCCCTGCAAGAAGCACCGTCTGCCGAATCACACGTAAGAGCCCAATTCCAGGAATCCATGAAAACCAGCTCAAGAGGCACAGGCTGGAGAAATGAGTGGGAGAGGTCATAAGCAGCTCTTATAATTAAAATCATGTGCAACACACACAATTACATACAAAAATATACACACATCCATTACATAGTGCGTGCTAGTTCATTTCTTCAAAGCATTGTGTTTGATGGTTTTCATTCCAACTCCTTTCCACAATTTTTATATGACTGAGGCAAAACCCACAGGCACAAAAGCCTGTAGGGAAAAGTGTGACATTCCCACGTTGCTGCCTGCTTTTCCACTGAGCACACACACCTTCCCCCTCAGCAGATTACATTAACTACCATCCTTCACAGCTCTTTTGTTAACACGTGACGTTTGTCACTGTGCACCACTGACTTTGGTTCATTCCATTTCTCTTTCTTCTGAGACACCCAAAGTCAAGCACTGACTTGGTACTGGGTCAAATAAGATGTACAGCTCCTGTAATGGTAGCAGACCCGTTGCTGCACGTCCGTCTGCCTGACCGACCACTGTGCAAGACACACAGGAGGTTTGAAAACATTGACCCTGGCCTGAGCACCCATCGCAGCTCAGAGGAGTCTACCACATCTTCTCATGCAGCCGAGACACCGTGAGGCTGAGGTTTCTTCTCAGGTTCCTCTCCCCAAACCACCGGACATCCGGGCCCCTCAGCAAACAGGAAGCCATTGTTCCTGAGCCAAGATTCCAGGCACCCAATCACAAGGGACACTGGGATGTTAAGGCCTATAGTGAACCAATAAGAACCGCTGTGGCTTCTGTGAACCGCATGCTACTGAGCCGAGCCTCGTGGGCGTTTATCTCGCTTTCCTCACGTCCATTTCCGGCTCGTTCTCAACGTCTCAGTGTTACGCCCACGTCACTCCTCCCGCTTTGCTTCACGTTCTACAACATCGGCCCTTATCACACAAATCTCTCAGGAGTTCAATCAAGGTAAAACCTTGCACACGCTTCAAATGAAGCTCACAAGTTAAACTGAAAACAAAAAAAAGTTTTTTTTTTTTTTTAATGGACTGCTTCAAAACTGAAAAGAGAAATTTCACAACAGAGTAAAAACAGAAATCATAAAGGAAGAGATGTCAATGACTGAGAAGACCTTGACACGAGCTATGATGGAAGCCAGTTGGAGCACCAAAGGTGTCTCCTGAGTGAGAGTATGGGGGAATTCTCATAACAAAAACTCAAAGACTCACCTGTGTGGAGTAAGAGGCAAGCCGGGTTTCATGGAGTTAGTGGGGTTCATCGGAGGGGCGTGGGGGTCAACGAAACACCCCAAAACTCCTCAACCCAGTGAGCAGCCTAAAAAAAAGAGGACACTTGTTTCTCTCCAGAAACCCACCGAAGAACAAGCTGATTTTCACTGCTATCAAGATTGAAGGGATTTTTAAAGCTATTTTTAAAGATCCAACCTTGATTACAGTTTTGTTACCGGCTTTACCCATGCCTTTGTCAGACGCTGCAGTCGGTGACCAGCATCGGATCAAATAGCAGGCTCAGTAGAATTCATTTACAATTGTGCATGTTACACTGCTGCAGTCAGAGGGAGTCAGTGTGAGGAACACGGAGCTTTCATGCAGCCCTCCAGAGCTCCTTCTGAAACCACCAACATTGCTGAACTCTAAGCAGCGAACACACTTGGGGAGGGAAACAGACCTCTACAAAAACACTTACCTTTTGCATACCTGCCATCATGACAACAAGCAGTAAGCTGATACAATGAATCTCAGCTTCTCTTGTAACTTACACCAGTACAGTGCAGTGCTCAGAACATACCAGTAATGCGTGTGTGCAAGACCCTGTGTAAGTCCCTGTGCTAAACTACATTCCCCCCCAGTCTGGAGTATATGATGTGGAGCGACATTTCCTGAATGTGATAAAATCCATTAAAATACACAATGTGCATAATAATGATATCCCAAGTTAACACTCACCACTTTATGCCAGGTATCTATTGCAGCATTTTTAAAAAGACACCTTATCATGAAGAACCTCAAAGTGTGGACAAAATTTCTTAGCATCTCTCTTGAAATCCAGGTCATCGCATCCTCATTAATAATAATTGACAACAATACTGTTCTCCTGTTCAACATGAATGTCAATTATAAATCACGCAAGAAATGATCAGTTGAGCCAATTCAGAACCTTTTTATAACCATCACAGTACACAATGCATCTTCCACAGACAACCCAGCACATTATTATGTCTACAAGGTATGTAACAGAAACACTGAAAAATGTTATGAAAAGCCGTGATGTGGATGCAAATCCTGTGATGTTTTTTGGTGCTGTTACGCGCCTGATGTTGCTTTGTAGTAACAGAGCTTTAAAGCACCGAATCAGACTGAATGCAGCTCTGCAGCTGTTGTCCTCTTGCACTAGTGGGTTGGTGACCTCCATCGTGAGCGGGCACTGCCAACCTTCTTTACGTGAAAGCGTCTTTGTTTCAGCAGACAGCCAGATGGATGGTGGCTGGAACCAGCCCGAGATCACGCGTGCATGTGCACTTGTGTCAGTTTGGTTTTCCAGTATGGGTCTGCCCCAGGACAGAGGTGAGTTATTCATCATTAGAGACTGATATAGTATGTTGCCATTTGGCTACTCCCAGTTTATGCAACACAGTCTATACCACCTCTCAGTCTTGTTTGCACACACGTTATGGGGGCCCTGGGAACAAACCAATGTAGTGTGAGGACTAAAATCTGAACACAACAGTTACAAGCTAAAAAAAGCATTAATGGAAAGTAAAGATTTCCTGAGAAGTAGCCAACACACTATGCTGGGTGTCACTGACCCGCACCCTCTGGGTAGGGGGACATTTTTCCAGTCATGCCCCCTTGCTCACAAATGAAACATTATCCAACACGCTTATTTGTTCCTTGCATCATTGCTTATTCCTGCATTACTCCTCCATCCTTTGCTCGATGTAGGTCAGACAGCCTACGGCTTTAAAAACGGGAAATGCAGGCAGGCTGTGGGGGAATGGGGTGCGGAAGGGGATTTTGGATGAGGAGGACATTCACAAGGGTAATGAGGCTGAAGAGAACAACTGCACAACTGCAGGCGGAGTGTGTAGAGTAACAAGGGGTGGGGGAGCAGACATTTTTACACAACCAGTAACTGACACGCCGCCACACACAAGCATAGCCCCTCAAGCGAGCGTAGCTTCATTATCACGACTTAGCATCAGCTAAGAGACTCAAATGTTAATGCAAACAGACTTGTTCCATTACACATACAAACAGGCATGAAAAAAAAGGAAAAAAAAGAAACAAAAAAGAAAATGTTGAGGTCACATTAAAAACAACTAAACATGGAACAGCTCCAACAATAAACAGGAGTGGCGTTCAACCAGCCAAGTTAAACAGAAAGGAGCGACAGCAGACACAAGGGAGCAAAGGAGTCACTCAATAGCTACACTCTTAAGCAAAAACAGCTACCTCACATTTTCACAAGAAAGTTATCCTCGATTAACTGCCCGAGATTACACGTTATATATAACTTTCTACACAGATGTTTTAAAAAGAAGGACAATGTAACCCTAATAATGAAACGTACAGCAGTGACAAACAACTGGTGATGGTCCAGAGGAATGTCAGCAAAGATGGCATGTAGGTAAAAGAGCTGCCTGCTGGGACTCCCATAAAATATGCATTTGTTAATAACGGTCATTACTGGCAGTAACGGGCTCCAGGCAAGCTGAAGAGCTCTCAATGTACACTGACATGATAGATCAAGCGACGTGACAAGGGATGTGGTGGGTTCATGAACACACAACAGATGTGTTCAGGGTTCTGTTGTTCTGGAAGGTTCACCATTGGGCCGAGCCGGACGCTGCAGCCATGCATGGCTGTGTGCTGCACTTACGTGCAGGTCTATGGCACCAAAGGCGCTGTCGTGTTGGCCTGCACTACCTCCCTGCCAGGCTCCCATAGTATGCCCTCCCAAGCTTGCCCATATCCCCTGTCCTTCATCATTCTCCTCCCTCTGCCAGCTGCCTCCTTGCAATCCCTCTACCCAGTGCCCAGCCTCCGACCTCCTCCCAAATGCACTTGTCATGCACTCACTTTTGAACCACTGACAAACTGGAGATAAAGAAGTTCAAACTGGCATGTGTGTTTAATTCTGGACAGCACGTAACTTTTATGTTGAATGAACATCCCCTCCAGCCTGACACATGACAAAAAATTGGAGTCTATGGTGCTACTGGGGATGGGTGGGCGGCAGTGTACCAGGCAAATGGATTTGCAGGCATTTCTGTGGGAATTGGCACCTCATAGTCACATAGTCTTAAATTAAATCACCTGAAATGTGAAGGCACTATAGGCTTAATTAGTCTTCAGTAAATGACACCTCAACCTAGTGCTGAAATACCCATGAGCAAAATACTAAGCGTATTTAGATGTAGGGGGAGTTAAAAGCCTTAAAATGGCCTCTTTGTTCTGGTTCCACCTACAAAGCAAACTGAGGCCTGGCCTCTCCTATATTAATCCCATGGTCCCTTTCCTTCTAGCAGCAGTTAAACCAGACACCATAAAAAACAAACAGCTTGTGTGTAGATACAGCCAATCAGTGGCTTGGGTACAAACACATAAACATATGTAACAAAGGCATTTCAAAGCCTCTTCAGTTGTGGTTAGCCATTCACAACTTGTCCGAAAAACACTAACAGTCTTCAACCTGTACAGGTGGTTGAAACATTCACACATCATGCACATCATGTAGCTGAACGTACCCCTTTTAACTATAACACAGTGGTACAGCCCTGGTCACGTCAGAGTTCTAAAGAGAGCAAGGCTCTTGGTACTCCCTGGTGCCTACCACCACTTACAAACCACATGGAAGTCTTCTTATATGACTGCTTCAAACGCACCCCCCCACCAAGGAACTGCAAACAAGTATGGAGTCAGTGTTCTGTCCTGACCTCCCTCCTCCAGACAAAACACATGCAGAGAGGCCCCCCACCGCTCAGACAGCTGCATAAACCAGCAACAAGAAGGAACTCCAACAGTCTTTTCTACAGCCATCTTGCATAATGCACGTCAGCCAGTTATTGGGAAAAACTCCCCTTCTGACCAAAAGGAAAACCCACTGCAAATGCAAACAGGGTCACTATGTTTACATACTACACAGCTGGCCACAAATATCACCCGTGGTGCTATGAATGAGAATATGCAGAACCACAAAGACATGCTGAAATGCAAACCAAAAGCAGGAATTCATGTTCCAAACTGAAATATTCAATGTAAGCTCAGGCAGCCCTTTGCTGACAAGAAGCCTGGTAAAAAAAAGTAAATAAATAAAAAATTATACATATATATCTGAAAAGCTATGAAGAAATACAGACAAGCAGCTAACATGACCACAATGGAGGGACAAAATCATCTATGCTAAACAAAGGTAAACCTGTACATACTGATAAAAAATATTTGTTGGAAACTTCAGTTTCTTTGGTAAATATATACAGTGAGGACTGACATAAAGTCGGGCCTGAACGACATCGAAACGTAAAAACGTTGCATTTTTCTGAAGAAATTGCAGGAGTCATAATGTCAAGGACATGTCATAATGTTGCCGGCATTTAAACCCCCTGTGTTCTGGCTGCATTGTTACTATGGAGTTTCTTGCACATTTCCAAGGTTTTTCTACTAAAAGAGGTTTTAAAAAGCACTTTGTGGTGTCTAATTTGTTACTTACCAGCCAGGACACTAGGGGGAGTAAGTGGTATCGTGGCTCAAACAAGGGCTAAAGTGATACGGTTATATATCGTTGACTGATGCCATGTTAAATGTTCATATGTGTTAAAAATCTTACAATTATCCATCGTCCACTCTCCATTTACTTGCCATCAGTCACAACACACTTGCCTGTATATTCAATTAGAGATATATATTATAAACCGGTTTCCTGTAGAGTTAATTATTGTATGGTATAAAGGAAACAATTTATTTATTGGTAAAGTAGCATTAAAGTCAGAAGCATTTGTTTCAACACTTACTACAACTTAAAACGTTAAAATATACAGTGTACCTGTACTGTATATACTTTACTCAGCCAAAAAGTGTTTTTCCCAAAGGTTTTTCAGACATTATAAAGTCATTTTGTCATAAAGTTCCATGTATTTGAGCAAAATATTGACTTTATTGAGATCCCCACTGTAGAGGCCAATGGGATATATGATGTTTCACCCCTGTTTTTACTGTGGTATGGTCCTAGGTCTGTTTTAATTGCACTCCTCACTTTCTTTTCAATGACAGATATATTTAGAAACTAGTCTGCTTCCGGTTTCAGTTGCACAACTAGCTGCATGTAAATGCACCAGGAAAGACAAATTTAAGCAATTATAAGCACTGCCACTGAAGTCTGTGTGTGATGAACGAGTCAGAAAGAGCTATCCAGAAATTAATAGTCTCGTTTTCCTTTCTGTTTCAGATCACATAGTACATGGCTCATTATTTGTTTTTAACATTTGCACACTTTTTCCATTAACACACACACCTATAGCATACCCTGTTTGTCACTTTAGTAAATACATCACCTGTTGGCCCTGTACCTGACAGGAAACTTGCAAACAAGCTCTTTCAACAAAAGAGTGACTCACGTTGCAGTCAAACATTTCCAGCAGAAGTGGAAACTATTTAATCTGTGTGGCCAAGTCACAGAAAATGTTTAAAGCCAAGCACCACTCCACTGGGGCAAGGAAATCAGTCACGCTCCTCACAATGACAGTGAAATACCAGGACCATGCGAACTGACAGACTGTTAAGCCCAGCTGGGTCACGTTGACAGCCTAATTAACTGTGTACATGACCATATGAGACAGACCACTGAACACTCTACTGTTTTTCCAGCCCATTACATGCAAAAGTTCTCTGTGTTTTGACAACTGATTTTGTTTTTGTCTTCAATTCCAGCTTGGAGTTTGGTCTAGATGTAAAAGAAAATTGCCAGTTTTATTGTTTATCAACATAAATGTTGTTAGACAACATGCATGTCTTCATCTCTTCTCTTGCCCCTTGTGGTAGCTATATTTTCATAAACAAGAACAAGCCAACCTCTTCTTCAAATCAAGGCAAGAACAAAAGAACACCAATTGTGTTCCATTAACTTTCAAAGAAATTATTGTAGCTGTGCTCGAGACATTACAATACAAAGCCTTTTTGCTTCTACAGCAAAAACGTATGCAGTCTGACCACCTTAAATGCCCACACTACTGATGGTAGTCCTACAATCATGTGCATATGTGTGTGAAAAGCAGTGTGGGTAAAAGTGCTGCAGCACATGTGTACATCTGATTAGCTCCATCACCAAAAGCGGCATCTGCAAATTGTCAGACCAGATTGCTTAAGATCAAATTAATATGAGCTAATGCTGACACGACTAGCTGTGTATCAGAGCCAGTAGCATCATGAGTTAACCCCGATGTCAATCGTATTTGCTCTGAGAGACATTTCGGCTTTACCATGTTTGACTTCCCTGCAGTCTTGCTGTGTTTGACTTCTCAATTGCTCAACTCATTCTGGTTCTACAGCTTCCTCAGTGAGCTTGTGTGTGCGTGCATGTGAGCGTGTGTGTGCGTGCATGTGAGCGTGTGTGTGCGTGCATGTGAGCGTGTGTGTGCGTGTTCACACGTATCAGAGGCACAGGTGACCACAGCCAGGAGGAGGATTGCGTAACAGCACACCAAACTGCTTCTCAGAGGAGCCTTCCATAACCAGAACAGAACATTTGTCTCGTAGTTTCTGCACAGTAATTATTGCTGTGTCCAAAGGTAACAAGGGTGCACACACACTACCTACCCTGTACACTATTCATTTACCTTTGACTCATACTATAGTGACTGAGTACTTTTCCTCAGTGCATGTCCATGGATGATATTCACTATTGCGTACCTCCCCCAAAGGCCAACATAAAACAGAGGACAAGAGAAGCCAGCTAGAATGGTAGGGAGTATCAGGACTATGCAATCAATGCAGCTGGAAAAATATAATCCACTTAATCATTCACTGTGCCAAACAGCCTGTTTAATCATATTCATTACATGAAGTGTGAACATTAACATTGTTTGTTACAGCTATGGCATAATAAACTACAGACAGAGTTATAATTAATACAAAACCTTTGCAGCAGCACAGGAATTTGTAGTCAGAGCACAACAGGTGACTGCCTTCACATCCACACAATACCAGACAGGTGGATCTTACCACAAATTAAGGAAAGGAATAAGCATTTGATTGGGATAGCTTGAAGCCCCACATTCTGCATGCTTAATTAAGAGGTTACCCATGAAAACACCAACCTCTTGCTTTGCCTGCACCTCCCTGCAGCCTTAGAACTGCCTTCTTCAGGGAAAAAATGATCAATGTTGTCCAGCTCCTCAGTTTTAAATCCCTATTGATGTGCAAGCTGTGATTCCAGACGCTGTTGGAACTGACCCGAACTTCATGTCCCAAAAGTGGGTTGAAAGTGTTGTTGGTTGGGGTGGGGGGGCCTCACAGACATGCCATATGCTGGCTCACGAAATACACACTCTGCTTGCTTGCAGTTTCCTTACGGACAGTTGCAGTGGTGAATTTTACCATTATACGTTTCCCTCTGTAATATTACCTCTGGATCAAGATAGGGTTGGGAGATAAATTGATTTTATTGACATATTGAGTTTTTGGTTTATATTGATTACTTTAGCAGACACTTTTATCCAAAGCGACTTACAACACTTCACATATGTATTACAATGAGCTAGTGCTGAGTGTCTTGCTCAAAGACATACCTGGTGGCTGGGCTGGGGCTGGGATTTCAACCAGGAGACAGCCTGATGTTCTACCCACTGGGCCACCAAGCTTAGAAAAATGTGTAAAAATGAAAATCACAATTTAATTTAAGAAGCCTAATTACAGCAGGTTGAACATGCTATCTGTCAAACAGCCTTGCCCCTCATAACAAAAGCAAACAGTAGAATAAAAGCCAGTCACACATCAACAACCGAGAAGCTAAAAAAACACTAATAAAAACTCTTAAACTCACAGCATCTCCTCAGTCATTTGCAAGTGGTTTGGTTTCGTCCAACAACAAACAAACTACCGTCTGTTGTAAAGTCTGTGGCAGCAAAAAGTAGCAGCACAACAAAGTTATTCCAGCATCTCAGACAGGCATGCAGCTGGGTGGGGCAAGCGTGTGGTTCTGCAAGACGCCCAAGCTATCTGAAGCCACCAAATGACCTGCTAAAAAGCGGGTAACAGCAGAATCATTTTGCCATTACATACTATTTAATAAAAAGGGGCCACGATGGAAAAAATGCTTCATATCAACAAAGATATAGTGCCCAGATACACAGTGGAAAACCCATAGTTCATTCAAAAGTTGAAAACATTTTGCTAAAGTATCCCTGCACAACTTTAAAATAAAATAAATAAATCCTTTCCATACATAAATGTTTAAAAAATGTATCCTTATCACCCAGCCTTAGTTTCAGGATGTAGGAACTTCACTGTGCAATCCTTCAGCAATAAGCAGGTGTGCTGCGGCAAAATGAATATTTGCAGGTTACTGACGATTCAGTGTCAAACCCATAAGGAAGGAGCAAAGATGGGCAACATGGTAGTTGACAGGGATTACATCCAAAGATTAGCCTGCATGAGCTAAGCAACATGGCACTGTTACAGGATTTTCACAGACATGCAACAAAAACACATTAACATCTGCTTAAGCTCCATCTGATGCTGTGCTTTCAGTTTTATTGTTACTCTACCTGTAACTTTGTACATACACAACATTACTGCTACAATAATTGGTGTCACTTGTCTGTCAGCACTGATGTTAAGTGTTAACTTAGTTGATTTGAAATGGTTTTATTTAAACTTCCTTTGAAAACAATTTAAACATCCTCAGGAAAAGACAAAAAGTTCCTTAGCTGGTAAATAATGCAAAGCTAAAACCGAGCACACACATCTTGCATTGTACGCAGAAACCCTGGAAAGATGTTAAGCAGTCAGTCCAATTATGTGACAACAAGAAGAGCGAAGATCAGAGTGGAACAGAGAGAGACCATACGGAAACCACTCTGGGAAGCTGTCCACTCTTCTGTCAGACGATGCACCTATTTACACCCTACAGAAATCAATCACTGGCTTAAGCAGATGAGAAGGCCTTTCAAGAAGCCCTAAAGAGTTTGCCAGCAGCGAAGAGATTAAACACGTTATAATAATGACGCATTAATTAGGATTAGAGGTTAATGGTAAGATCAACTTTACTTGACTGTCTCAGCCTACCAGATTTATTTTAACATCCTCTCAAGTACCAGATAATGGGAGTACACAGAACAGGAGAGACAGAAAATGTGGTCCAATCCAGTAAACCCTGTTTATGTAAATATTGCTTCTTCATTGGTCTTGTCTGCCAGTCCCACCCCCTGACACTGTTCACTCAACAGAAAAAGGTATGCAGTGATCCCTGTCCATCATAACCACCATAAACAGCCAGAGAGCACCCTGAGGTCAGCTGCATGACAGAACCTCTGTCTTCAGAGGCCCCGTGTCTGCGTGGCCCATGTAAGCCAGCACCATCTGCATGTCACCACATTGTTCAGGATATGATGGGAACGGTAGCCTCTTGTCACTGTGGGAGGTGGGGGTAAGTGGCTGCTCTGGCACACGCACGAAGAGCCTCTCGCATGCTCCAGTGCAATCCTCTCTCCAGGAATGTGGAGAAATGCCTCCAACACCTTAAAAGGACATCTCCTTGCACCAGATTTCAATCGGAGTCAAAAACTTAACTGGCTCACAAAAACACACTCATGCAAAAAGACATACCGCATTCAAAACACCACAATGTGCCAAGCATGCAAGCGAGATGGGGAGTTAGTTAAAAATCAGGCCATTCACAAAGTTCAGTCTAATATTGCAGTTCATCAGCCTAAATGACATAATGAAACAACAGCCTGAAGAACAGCACAAGTGGTAATATGTACATACCATACAATAAAGGCATTCCAGCACATCTTTTTGCATACATTCTTGTAAACAAAAAAACAATACAATATACCTAACGAATATATTAAATATTATATATCAAATTATTTTTATCCCCAACTACTGTTATTCCATTCACATTCAAGACAAACATCAAATCGATTGTATTTTCGTGTAGTTTTCATATCTCAGTAGCTAAAGCTGACAGGTTTATAACTAAAGAATCTGCTCTCATGAAAAGACCTACATTTTGACGTTTTGTGGTTTGTCCAGGGTGGAAACTAGAACTGAAGCCAAAACAGTTCAAACAATGAAACTGTTTAAAAAGGCAAACAACACACTGATATACTGGGGAAAAAAAATCTCAAGCACATTCTACGTCTGGAAGCAATCCTTGTGACCCAATGACCATGAGGAAGCTGTTATCATGAAACGCATCAATATTTCACCAGGGTTCTGGAACAGCATGTAACAAATTGGAAAGATCCACACTGATACAAGAATACAGAACTGTTTACGTCTTGTTTTTTGCAGCACGAGTGAAAGAGATCTGAATCAAGAGGCCATGAATGCTACATACACCAAGAAGTTACCTAAAACCAGTGCATGTCAGGGCATCAAAAATGTAGTAGTGTGACTGGTGAACAACCGCACTCAACAATAAACTGTTGATATATAGGTCTAGATAAGAGATGCCCCCCCCTCTTTCGAAAGGCCACGGCCAAAGCAAGATCAACCACAACACAAGGGCTACGCAGCACATCCATTACTTCCAGGTTTCACGGTATAAAGCCTGTAGAGGCAGCACCTGCTGTGGAGGGCTGCTCTGTCTCCATGTTGCGCTCCAGGGCCAGTGTTGTGAGACTACGACCAAGTGCTAACATCAAAATAGCTGCCTGTCAGGCTCAACAGCTAGCACTGGGGCACTGGCAGAGAAACGACACTGCCTTCAGTTAGAAAATCCAGCAAACACAATGTTAGTCTCTGAACCCCTTTGTCAACACTCTTCTTGCCTGACAAGTCCAGCAAAGACTCCATGCCTCCTCATCGCGGCTCCGAGCCACTTCATCCACTCTCTTCAGCCCAGCCAGAAGACTGTAGTAGATGGCGCGTTCTCGGGGGGTCCTGCAAACGTGCAGAGCGGTTTTCTCCCGCTGCACAGTGTGGATCAATTGCCGACACACGGCGCTGACAATGACGGAGAGTGCAGGGTTTGGCAGAAGTGGCGGCACTCAGCATTTAATCTGAAAAATGTAGTGGAAATGTAAGCGACCACACATGATGGTCACATCCCTCACTTATACAGCTGCTGAACGAGAGTCGTAGCCATCCATCTTTCTTTCACTCCGCACAACGGGCAGAAACAGTGAAACCCTACGAGAATACACACACAGCATCTTGGCTGATGGTCTACTACATCAACTTCACAGCCTCCCTGAATACACCAAAACGGAAAAGAATCTGCCAAAACAGCATGTTCCATGTACCCGAACACACAGGCTAAACTAAGCGTCCATGAGGCAGCTCCTGATGGGAAAGACATGCACAACCATGTGACCTGACCACACCTCTACTAAACAAAGACCAGCTTCTGCTGCTCACTCTTCTTCCAGCTCTCTGGGAGTATATGCAGCTAGACGTAGCAGGGTCGTATGTAACTGTGCATGGAATAAATCCAGCACTATGCCGTCTTTAAAAAGAACAACCTGGCAGACTGACACAGCACACTGGGCAGACAATATAACCAAAAGGCCCCTGCACTGCACCACACTCCACCCTCAGCCAATCACGAGTGCCATAACACATCCAAGCAGCATCAAACTGCTTGACCTATAAAAGCAAATACACTTCAGACTACTTAATGGTTCCAAGAAACAGTCATTTATGTGCCAAAACATACCAGGCCTGTTAATGTATACACATTAGAAGGGCTGGTCACGGTCTTGGTCTCCGGAACACTGAATCCCATAAGGTCGCATATAAAAACGTAAAGCAGGAGGTATCACCCAAAATACAATATACCTAATAAGAAAATTTAAAATTATATTAAAATTATATATAAAACTTGTATAATTGTCTTTATTAACCTACACAAAAGCATCAGTAATTGCATTCATGTACTCGTTACGAAAATCTGAACGACTCATATTACAATAACAGTCTAACATTCATTATTTCCATTAATAGAAAAATGAAAATATTGAGGCCTACTATTTTATAGGTTTGATTATGTAGCTTTACTAAAACGATACACATTTTGTTTATTTGCACCTAACATCCAGGGACATTTTACAGTGACTCAAGTTCAAAAGAACACAACTCAGTACTGAAGTATTAATAAAAGCCAATGTTGAATGTTAATTCATTACAGAATGTATCAAACCCATAGTTAATTATGTGGTACTAAACTTTGCCTTACATCAGCTTCAAAATTTGAGTACAGTCTTTGCAAAGCAAAAGAAAAAAAGATTAATCCAGCATCTTTTTAAAGAATCTCCAACATCATGAACTTTGCAGAAACACTTTAAAAGCTCAGTTAAAACACTTTCGCTTTCAAATTGAAGCAGAAAGTTGGAAAAAAGTAAGGGTGAGAAATTCACTTGACAGACCAAAATCACTTTCTTGGAAAGAACTGTGCATTTTTTAAATTGTATTTTCAGAGGAGCAAGCCAAGATAGACAACACAACAGCCAAAACGCTGGAATATTCAGAAGACAATATCCTGAATACAAGCCAAGCCTACAACCCAAACATTGCAATTGGACAATTCTTTGAACACAGATCTGTATTTCCATGTCACCAAAAAAAAGTCAGTCAGACCTAAGTGATTTATCATTACATTACTAATGTAATGAGTTGACAGACAGTTACACAAATTTGGCACATATAAGATCACAGCCAGACTTAGAACTAAACTTAGTATCAACATATATATAAACCAGTAAATCAAAAATAACATTGAGGTTGCAAACCCGTTCTGATCTCACTGTGACAAAATTTTCAACTGAGCTGGAAAAAAAATTTAAAAACACCATCTACACTTTCTACCTTACACATGGATTAACCCGTTCACAGCTCTTCTTGGCTCGAAGCATCTCAACATGGGACATGGTCTTTGACGAGTAACTCATCTAATATGTTCTCTAGTTATGAGTCAAAGCAGTTTCGAAACTAACGATGACAAAACAAACGTTTAGTTGCAAGCAGAGAGCATAAACCTCCGAAACTCAAAGTACATGCAACTGCTTTGAGGATGATGGCAGCTTTAGACACCCGTTTCCAAGTATAAATTGTGCAGACTGAACGAATTAATCCCCAAGATCAGTTAAACACAAACTTGTGGGCTTTAGGTTGGACCATTATATAAGCAATGACAATTGTTCGCCCTTAACGTGCATTTGATCACATGAAACCTAAGCATTTGACGATAATTTTTCATCTAACGAGGTGGGAATTATTTGGCCAAAGCATGGCTATCAACAACATCCATGAAGTCGGAGCCTAACATTTTACAACCATGCACAGCTGCAATAATGATAACCTATAACATGTAAATTAAAAGGCTACATTAACTGGTTGCACCACGTACTTGTAAAACACCGTCAACACCATCTAAGTTGATAACGCCCCCAATATGATGGAGAACTGTAACATTTTAACTGGGTGATAATGTCTACTGTGTTTGGACACGCCGCCGCTCGCAGCTTATATCTTCCACAACAAAGCAATACATTGTATTGAAATTGTGTTAAAAGAATAAAAACTTTGTTCACAAATCATGGCTGAACATGCACATTGTTAGCTTGTTATTTTTAAGTGTATTATATAGTGATAACAGTTTGCCAGAAAGGCAGCCAGTCACACTGGTGATACGGTCAGTCCGACATGACACAAGTTTGACTTTAATAAGGAGAACAGTGAGAGAAACACAAGAGGACATGGAGGGGGGAGACGTAACCAGCTCCCCTGACGAGCTGCCAATGTTCCTGTGGTCCTCACCAGCTCCTTGTTCAGTTGACGAGTAGCCGCAATGAAATAACAATGGAAGACATTTTGTCTGCGCTTCCCAGCGCTGTTGGCAGCACCGTGCTGCTGTGCGGGACGTGTCTTAGGGTGTAAACAAGCTGCAACGAAAAGGTTCAGGACGGTGTGTGTGTGTGTGTGTGTGTGTGTGCGCGCGCGCGCGCGCTAATCACAGCCGCGCTGTCGAGCCACGCACACACACACACACACACACACACACACACACACACACACACACACACACACACACACACTCTTCAGCTGCAGCACTAAGGCAGTGCTCCTCTGCCCACCTCCCAAGCCCCACGCCATGGAGATGCCTTCTCATCTGCACAGCTCTACTGTTAAAGCCATCCGTCATGACACGGCAAGGAAAACTCTCTATCTATCATTTTTAGGACTTAACTAGCCACTCAACCAGATTATGTAAGCGGTTAAGTTGCTTCCCCTCTTACCTTAGACTCGTAACTACCTGAGGCTGGCTCGCTGATGCTGAAGTCCACGCTGGAGACGCCGCTCGGATGCAGGTTTTTTGAGATGGGTCACCGGTTTTCGGGATTTGATTTCGACATGCTGAATGTCGTCCAAATAAAATGTATAGCTTGTTAAGATGCAAGCCGATTAGCTAGCTGTAACTGTCCCCCAGCTCGCCGAACAAAGTTGCATTTTCCATGTCGTTGTTAGCAGATAACATGTTCTGTCCCATTAGGGTAGTCACATATTGGTGTGGACTGTCTCTGAGAACCGGAGCGGGCTGGCTGAGTGTACAGGGCTTTCCTGAACTTGCTAGCACGCCAGCTTAGTGCTCTTCTACAGCTAACATGTGACACAGTGTGAAGAGCGGTACACACACTGCTACCCGTGTGTGTGTAGTGAGCCCCGAGCGCAGGATTTCCATGCACAGCGTTTTCACGGCTCAGTTTGCCTCGGAAGATACCGCCTTCTGTTGCACAATGGTCTCCATAATTTATTCATGAGATCATAAGAATGTTTTTTTTTTTCCCTCACTTTCTGACTTCTCTTGACAGCAGACCAGTATAGTGGATAAGCCTCTGTAGGGTTAAGAGAAAATTTGTTACATTATTTTTATGTTAAACTATTGGTAAAATTACCGCTATTTTCACTTCCATTGTGTATCTGCTGTCTTGCTTTACTTAATACAAAACATTAATTAATTAATTCATTCATTCATTCAAACAATTTCGGTACTATCTTACCTTTACGTTTTTTTTTTTTTTGTTTACACATCCTGAACAAAATGAATATTGCTGTTTAAAATGTCGTATCACATGTAAAATACAGTATAATTGATTTTTTAACAATTAATCTTAAAATACATAAGCATAATTGTTTAAATATAATTGTCAACATTAATAATCACAATTATTTATACTAATCACAATCACAATTGTTTTCAGTGGGTTATATAATAGAATATTTGAGTCATTTTAAACCAGTTTACTAATGTTTAACTGAATTATGTAGCTTGTCTATTCATGTTACTGATACAATGGTATTGTTTCTTAACTTCTAAGAGACTGAACCATTTTGTGTTCAATAAAAAATGGAATTAATAACAAAAGGAAAGTGTATATTTACATAACGTTATGGTTTTTATTGGGGAAAATGTCTTCGTTTTACAGTTGATGATTAAATAAAACCACATTGTCAAGAGCAAGAATACTTTCCTTAAAAAAAAAAAATGTTCTGTTGGCTCAGTGGGAAGAACATCGGATGGAGATGTGAAAGTCTCCCAGTTCAAATCCCAGCCCAGCCACCAGGTGTATCCTTGAGCCAGATCCTCAACTGCTAGCTCCCTGGGTGCCCCCTGTGGCTGCCTACTGCATTGCAGACAACAAATTACATTGTACCATATATAAGTACTCACCAACAATAAAGTTGCTGCTGCTTCTTCTTCTTCTAAAGAACAGATTGTGTTTGTAAAAGTCCAAGTCTTAATAAGTGTTTCAAACTGTGTGCCTATATAAAATACTCACTACTACCTTCTAAGTGACAAAGATGAAATGCTTATAAACTATTTCATACAATCGGATATTTACTAAATAATATATTAAGAAATGCTATGGGGTTATACATTGGCATCAAAATTAATAATTTAAAGATTTGTTTTGGTTATACTGACTTGTTGAAATTAACATTAAATGGTTCAAACAACTAAGTTGTTTTATTTGTGTTTAGTAGGGCATCTAGGCTTCATTAGCTCACACAGCCTTAGCATACTTTCATAAATATTTTTAATCCAACTAAAGATGCTGTTTCCCACACACTCTTTACTGCTGTCTAGTGCACTGTAAACTCTACAAAGCTGCATTATGGACCGGGCTAGTGGGGCTAGTGCCCCAGTGCCTTACACCTGAGGGGGCCTTGGAGCACCAGAAGCTGTGACATTTACAGTGCAAGCTAAACACCAGTGCCCTCTTCATATTCCACATGAGTTGACCACCAGTGCCTCTGAGGTCATCTGCATATACTAGTAGACCACAAGGGCGTTTTGGATGTACAGCAGAAAGTGACCACTAGAGTCTCCATGGTCCTTTGCATATACAGCGTGAGCTGAACATCTTGCCTCAAAATCCACAATGGACTACCTCAAAAGGAGCGAGCTGAAGGTTTTGCCATGGCTCTCACAGTCCCGTAACCTAAATGTCTTTGTGGATAAACTTCAAGAAGTGCATGTAAATCGGCCCAAGATTGTCATGGAACCAGCTTTTGCACGGAAGAATGGGTGAAAATCCCTCAACCAAGAAATGAAAGACTCTTAGCTGGCCACAAAAAGTGCTTACAAGCTGTGATACTTACCAAAGGTGAAATTTTGTTGATTGAGGAAATGGACAAGTGTAACAACATCAGACTTTGACAAGGGCCAAATAATTATGACCAGATAAAAGAGCTCTGAAATGGTAAGATTTGTGGAAAGCTCATAGTGACGTGTTATGAGTTCAAAGTGTTGCTCTGGCTTCCAAATCTTCATATATTAGTCTAGTCCAGTGATATGATGCAAAAACAAGTCTGATCCATAGTGGCTCCACCTCACAACTTGCAGGAGTTAACGGACCTGTACACCTGTACTCATTTATCATTTTCACAGTTATTTGGTGACTTTCAGAATACTGTATAAGCCATTAATTACAATGCAACCCATATAGCTAATGGAAATTACACCCGTTTTAGAAACAGTCATCACAACATCATCCATCCATTTGCTCTACCTCCTTACCCAATTCAGGGTCATGGGAAACCCAAAACCCACCCCAGGAAGCACAGGGCAGAGGACACCCCAGGCAGGGCGCCAACCCACCACAATCACACAAATATATTTAATAAAAAATACACAGTATATATTCTTGGCAATTTACTGAACAGTGGCTCTTCTGCAGTCATTTTAGTGAACAGAAGGGATAGAACCTTTGAAGCACACAAACAGCTGGTGAATACTAGTATAGTAGATGTGTGACTGAGCAATTCACATTATGTTTCATATGGGATATCCTTGTTGTATACATGTTTATATGTATGGGAATACTCTGGTATCCTTGAGGTGCCTCATGTTATGGTAATAATGCTGGAAACTGTTTGTCCTCTTGGAGTGCAGGATATAGAGTGCCTGAGGAAAGTCAATGATCCCACACCAGACTTAGACTATACTGGGCCTAATGCTTATGATAATTTTTACTGAAGTAACACCTATATTTATATAGGTGATGTAATTTTATGAGGCATGGATTTTTTAAATGATTTGTAAGTAAAAAAAAATCCTTTATATAACCATGAATTGACAACACCATGTCTAAGTATGTTTTTTTAGACAAATTCCAGGTCGGTTGAAGTAATTTGACCTGATTTTAATATATTTTTTTTGTCAGTGCTACTGCCTTTATCAGTAACAGCTTTGAAACACCACATGTGCCTTACTGAAGTGATTTACAAATATCAGTCCACCTTGAGGAATTGCATGCAGCCAAAGCCAACACAAAAGTCCACTGCATACTGCTGGACTCTGAATGAAACTGGCACCTGTTAAAGATGGTGGTTGGGCTAAATGACGCTAAATGTTCATGTGCCACTCTGTTCAATGCAGTATATTTTTTCTTGTTTAAACAGAGTAACACAGTAATCAAAATAATAATAAATTAAGGAAACTCTTTTAAGTTACATAAAAATTTGCACAGTGACTCATTGACCCAACAGTAATAGAAAAAAGAACACAATCTCATCCTAAATCACGTTCCCTTCTCACAGACTGCTACATTCGAATGAGTCATCAACCACATTCAGACAACCAATTAAAACATATCTTTTGTTCAAAAAGGAAAATAATTGCTGTGTTATGTGGATAAGGACTTTAATTGATACTAGATCACAAAGTCCCTGCACTATGTGTAATATCAGTTTGCCATTCCTATATATAAATGGTTTGTGTCACCATTATGCAAGAATATAGAAACATATGAGTCATTACAATGCTAAAACATGAAGAAATAAACTGCATATAAGTTCTGAAATGGAGAGGTAAGAAAGTGTAGTAGCATATGGTTAAACAGGCACACTGAAACTGATTTAATGTCCTGTTAGGGTAATCAGAATGGCAGCTAATTGTGTTTGTTTTTTCCCAAATCAAATTGCTCAGATAGTGAAATAACAATTTACTAACCAAAGTGAAAAAGAAATGCAGCCTTTCAAATGCACCACACACATGCTACTTGCAGCAGTAAAAATCAAGACACATTTGATTGATAATGTTTAAAGAAACATCACAGCCATGTTGAGATGACTGCTAACTAGCTGTAAGAAGCGACAAGCGATAAACATCTGGGAGCAGATACCTAGAAACAGAACGCTTCTCCTGACCTGCTCTATGTGATAAGTGGCTGATTCTGCCTTAGGCTGCAGTAGCCAGACGTGGAAATTGGCCAGCAGGGAAACAAGCTTTAGCCAAGGCTGGAGTGTGGACAGTGTGGGATGAACAATAGATCTGCATTTTCAATGAGCAAAGAATACTGGCAGATGCAGTGGACTTCACTCCAAACGCTCAAGGGCATTATTCCAACCTGTTCTCCCCTTGCATGCTGGTACGAAAAACACAGTTGGCTGAACAAAGGATAACAAATAAGAGGGTCACACAACATTGCTACTTAGGTGCAAGGAAAAAAAAAAAGATCTGTCACCATGCATATTAACGCCAATCCCAATGTTAATATCATCTGTCATACTGTAAATGACATGGATAGATGTGTATAGGATGCATCTGACAGAAAAAAAAAAGATTACAAAATATAAACTGCATACATTATTCTGGTGTGTCAGTGTGTGTTTGGCGTTTTGCCAGGGTGCCAGTCAGACAGTCTGGAGGCCAATGCAGCAGAGTTTTCTCGGTCACCCTCGAAATGTGCAGCTCCTCGTTGCCCTGGAAACAGATACTCTGCTCACATTCTTTACTCTTCTCCTGTTTTTTCTCCCAGTCCATTAACAAAGGAGCAGCACTCCCCACCTCTCACCCCAGCCCCCCCACGCTAGCTCAGCCTAACCTGCCGCACAGCCTCCACTCCAACCTACTGCAATCATTAAACACTGTCATAGACCAGCAAGAACAGCCCCCCTCGTCTGACACATACAAGTGCAGCACAATCTGGATCAGAGTAAAAAGCCTCTAATATGAATTGCTGGTGAGGAGTCATTTGAATGTGTCCATTAACGGCTACAGTAATCTAATCAACAGTTAACTATCATGGAACATAATTGGAAGAAGCACCACCCACTCTGCTATACAGAAGAACTTGGGGGGGGGGGGGCATGAGTGGGTGGACTGTGCAGATAATATAGCACTTTGTTTTCAAATGAACAACAGCAGGGGTATGTAGAGGAAAGCACTCAGTAACTAAACCTTTTTCCAAGACAGAAATGAACAATTGTAGAAAGTGTTTATAAAAACCTGTGCACACATAATCCCAGAAGAGCAGAGCTGTTCCTTATCCTGGCCTTTTTAAGGCAGTAATTTATACTTTTTTTATACTTGGTGAACACTCTTGGCATTCCATTGCAATGACTTCTCCTGTCTGTCCAGATACATTCCTGGGCAGTCTCTGACCGAACATAAGAGATTAGGACCGCAGCGCTGGTTCGGGCTTTTAGGGGATGTGAGGGAGGGGTGCGATTGCCCCTGCCCCCCCCTCAGAGACATGCAGCTTTAACCTGCCGCTTCCAGTCACACTCACACCACCGGGAACATGCTGCAGTACTGCTCACGTGCCTGCTCAGTGCTGTGCTGCTGCAGTTCACCAGTACAGTAAGAGTGCCACAAAGGAGGAAGCACAGGTGGGCTCAGCAACACTGCAGCTTTTCAAACGTGACAAGTACTGAGGTTCTGTTTAGAAAACAGGCTAGATTTAGGTATAACATGGTAACATCATGGTAAAAGATTTTATATATCAAATTTTTACACATACACACGCACATATAGATACATGGTGCTGTGTCGATCATATGCACAGAGAAATTACAGTTGGACTACAACGATGGCTGTAAGAAATACCAGTCAGAAATTGGCCATTATTCTTAAACACAAGTTGTGCTCTAATTTTTTTTTTTATTGTTCTTTTTAAATTCATGTCATGGAAGAGGTAATTAAGTTGGAATAAAACTGAATGGGATGGAGTTAAAAGTGACAGTTGATGTAAGGTTCTACACACACTGAACATGTAGGGCACCACTTCACATACAAACTGTGTAGCAATGGGCTGTGATGGAGGCAGGTTACATGTAGCCTGAACTGGTGGACAAATGGCGTGGAAACAGCAGGGGAGTGCTGAGGTGTGACTGAGAGACAAGTACGGGTCATATGGCACATTATTAAGAGGGGGCTGTCAGGCAGTGAACAACCCATGGGTGGTACAGTTTGACACACACAAGGTGCTGATCCAATTTAAATCAAGCTGCTGTTTCCCTTGCCTGAGGTGATCTTCATTGATGGGTTTGGGGCATGTGCGATGAACTGTAATGAGGTAAATGAGGACAAAAAAAAAAAAAAACACAGAGTAAATAAGACAGTGTCATTAGTACCCATCTATTGCTTTTTGAATGAAGAAAGAAAAAAGAAAGAAAAAAAAAACTCACCCACTTTTAATTTACATCTAAATTTAAGATGACTGTGACAGACTGTTTCCTGTTTCAGGCAACATGTCTTCTGTTTTTACCTTATAACTACTCCCACGTCCAACCCCCACCCCAACTCCCTTGGGTTCCTCTGTTCCCAAGTTCATCGGGTATGCAGGTCATTTGTAATACTCACAATGCTTTTACTCGACCCAGCCATAGTTTGCTTTAGCGTATACTACGTAAAATGGTTCCAAAATAAATTTGCGAGTAATATTCATTATACTTCAAATTTAACTATTAGGAATACCACACAGATTCTAAACTTAATATAATATTTACAAACCTACTGAATAATACAATTTTTCCAGAATGGCTATAAAATACTCACAGACGTTGTAACATCGTAACTGAGACGCAAAGCAGTTTCACACCATCTACAGATAAAGACTGGGTAGATTAAGTTGTACAGTTGAAGAGCAATACTAGCAACGGGGTTTGCAAGACTCCTCTACCAGGACCAACAAGCCTAACGAAATCACGAAAAGGCTTTAATATCACCCCCAGCAGAACCCTGCACGTGACGTGTTTGAGTCCTAGCTCTTTGCACGCGCATGCATGGCATTCCGATGACGTCACTGCAGCAGACTGCAGCGGCTGCGAAAATAACCGTGACAAACAGGCTCAGGAAAAGATGCCGCTTCAAACGTTATGGTGTTTATTAAGATTTGAGAAAAAATACCTCTCATACATTTTTTACGAATATTTAACTTATATTTGTTTAAACCATTTGAAATGTAACTGCATAAGATGTACATTTCCTCTAATACGTTACTAGCCCTCGACGTGATGTAACGTTTGCTTTTTTCGCGCCATGTTGTTGGTGGCACTTAGCAGCTGCTTGACGACATGAATTCAGAAGCCAATTACTTTAGTTTCATACAAGCATATATAATTTGAGCTGTGGTTACTGAAAAAACACGCAATACCCTTTTAAGAAAACAAAGCAAGCGAACACAAGCGCTTCTCCGTGCCGTGATGAGTACACCACTGCCCCCTAGTGGCCAAGATCTGCACAATGCAAATTCAGAAGTTTCATACGCGTATAAAGGGAAGATAATTTAATACGAGATGTTTTTAATCAAAACTCAAAGTCCAAGCACGCAATGTAAGGCACAAGTATTTAGGCAGCCACACTTGATATAACGTTATTACTGTAAAAAGCAAAACATTGTTCAAGGTAGCAAATGCTAGGGTTTATGCTGTCTTTAAACCATTAAGTTTTAATAACTTACACAAGAATCAGAATCATGTTTGCCCTATTAAATCAAGGTGTAATAGTCAAGTTTCTATTGTGTAGTGTCAAAACCATAAAATAAGCCACAAAATTCAACTATACATATATAAGGATGTCCTTACAAATAATCATCCTCTTTAATTTGAACCAAGCTATGAATATGAAAGTGTTTTGATGGCATATGTGCCTAAGCTTGTCAAAACCAAGATGTTCTTTTACATCACAATGAAATTTTGAGTTGTGTATCTCAAAGCAAATGTCAGTACCCACCTTATCTCACATCCATCATGAGATTCTCTCTCATTCATACCTACTGTTTTGTAGGAACAGAACTCAATTACAATTAATGAGAATATACGCAAACACGAGTATGAGAAGACAATGTTTTATTGAATAAAGCAAAGTACAATGAAACAATATTTGTAACGGACTGTGGAAAATAAATAGCTGTGGCTTATTTTTGTTGTGGAGATCCCAAGTGTTTTCCTTCTCGCTTTCATACAGAAAACAGTATTTATTTGGAAATCGAGGTTATGACGACAGTTTTTGGCACAATAAGATTGGAATTGATAGGAGCAGAAAGAGGGTATGAAAAGCGATGCTTATATTTTCTACTGTAATCACTGTTGCTGAAATGGACACTGAACCATCAAACAGGGGAGACACAGCATCACCACTGAGAAACGCTCAGATGTCCAATTAGCAACCGCCCCACGTGACACAGCCGAGCACCAAGTGTGCATCACACAGACATCAACTCAATGCGCCTGTATCCAAGATAATGTACAGCCACCCTCTCTAAGTGGATATATTCGTACTGTATACACATACAAAGTAAAATCTTACAAGTCAGTAAAATTTCCTTTGTTTTATATGTTTTTGACATTTCAGTGTAAAAATAGGGAGAAAATATGCACAACATTTGCAATTTAATCCATTCAAACGCAGTGCACTTTTGCCAGTTTTTCACCAGCACAGAGCTGCAGCTGTAAATCCACAATGCTATTCAACTGTTCTAAACACCCATAAAACTGAAAAGCAACTCAAAAAAGTAAAGAATTGCACAGTTGCTGACGGGAAAAGCGGCAATGTCTGTAGGGTCTGCAGGAGAAAGTGTCCAGGGTGGATGGGTAACCGCTTTACAGAGAGAGACACGCTGACAGCAGCCTTTAATGGTGTAGCAGTCATCACTGGCCTGGGATGCGAGATGATCGGTCAGTTTTACACCAGCCAGGCCACAAATTTTAACATTCGACAGCTAAGACCCAACAAAAATCAACTGGGCACATTCTGCTGGTGAACCCTGATCTCACTGCACACATATAGCAGGTGTGTCATGACTAGTCAAGGGGCCCTACAGGCTTGCTTTTGTATTGTGTACTACAATCAACCAAAGGCTGCTGCAGCTGGTCTGACTGACAAGGTAAGGAGAAGCAGGAGCTCTGGGGACAGAAGGGGCAGAAACAGTGGTTATGGTTCAGGGCCACAGCTGTGTGTTCATGGGAACAGCTGGTCAGGGGAATCGGCGAGACAGAGAGGAGCGGCAAAGTGAATGGAGGGGACAGACGTAGAGTGGCTTGAGAGTGGTGTTGTGGGGAAGCTGTCCCGCCTGCCAGATCAGAGGGGCTACACCTGGTCTGCGAAGGCATCCAGGTTGAAGGCAGTGTCCTGGAAACGGGATAGCTCCATGAGGTGAGCCGCTTTGTTCCCAGTGGCAGGAGCGGCTGCGGGCTCACGACCCGCGTACCTGCAGGCAGAGGCGCGCGCGCACACACACACACACACACACACACACACACACACACACACACACACACACAAACAGTTTAGCACAGTACAAAGCACTGTGAGCCAGTGAGTGATACTTAAAGAGGAATCAACCTCAGAGTAACTAGATGTGAATCAGAAAAATTGAGCTGAGGGTGTGTGTGTGTCCGTGTGTGTTTGTTTACCAGACAGGTTGGGTGCGGTTGATGGTAGTGCGAATCCGTGGCTTGACGTAGTCGTAGTAGCCCTGGTTCTTGTGCTCTTCCTGGCACCACACCAGGTCAGCCTCCGAGTACTTCTCAGTTTCTGCCTTCACCAGGTCAAAGGGGAACGGAGAGAGCTGAGGAAACAGAGAATTACTATGCAGGCAAAGGGAAGCAAATCTTTGTTTGAAAGAGTCATGGTGAAACGGCATTTGTGTGTGTGTGTGTGTGTGTGTGTGTGTGTGTGTGCACGTGCACATCAGTTGTTCGTGTGTCACCTGTTCGACACGAGCGATGGCCACCGTGTCCTCCATGCCCCGGGCCTTGCGCTCCCGGGTGAGGTCGTAGTACACCTTCCCTGTGCAGAAGATGAGCCGCTTCACCCTGCCGGGGTTCTGGGAGGCAGGGCCCGCCTCTGGGATCAAACGCTGGAAGTGCGTCCCTAAACACAGCATGCACAGCAGCGTGTGTTAAGCACCGTGACCAATCACACTGTGCAAATAATAAACGGCGCCTCTAAAGTAAACGCACATATTCAGAAGTCTCAAATATATCATGTAACCCGCTTCCCCCGTCACTCAAGCCACCCCACCTGACAGCATGGTGTCAAAATTGGATTTGGCCTCAGGGTGCCGCAGGAGAGACTTGGGGGTTAAAATGATGAGCTGGAAAAAAGAAAGGGAGAGTGAAACTGCCAATGACCATTATTAAAAATAGCACAAAGCGTGTGTAAGGTCAGCTACCCTGCTGCCCCCAACTCACTGGTTTCCTGAAGGGCAGCAGGATCTGCCTCCTCAGCACATGAAAGTAGTTGGCAGGAGTGGAACAGTTCACCACAATCCAGTTGCAGTCATAGAGCTGGCGCACGGCAAAGTCCTCTGTGATTTTCTGCAACAATAACGGTGCCGTGTGCTGATTCAGTGTTAACAGCTCAAGAATGGCATTTGAGAAAGGTGGTGGGTTAGCCATACCGGGAAGACATCTGGGTCATCGTTGCACATCTGCAGAAACCTCTCAGGGCGAGCAGAGGAGTGTTCGGGGCCCTGTGGTGGGAGGAGAAAGAGGAAGAAAAGCATAATTAGAAGAAGGGTATCAGTTATGGTTTCTGACAGCTGGACTTCACAGGTGGCCCTACAGATGAGCAGCGTTTCCTGTTCAAGCAGCTCAAGCAAACGAACAATAAAGATTAACAAGACGGAGGAGAGAAAGCTGTGAAAATGAGCAGACTGAAAGTGCAATTAACCTGAAGGAAAGCAGAGGGTGGCAGAGAGCACACACACAACAGAGCTTGCCCCTCTTACCATGCCTTCCAGGCCGTGAGGCAACAGCAGCACAATGCCATTTTGGCGGACCCACTTGGCCTGCCCAGGGCAGATGAACTGGTCAATGATGCACTGGGCCGTGTTGTGGAAGTCTCCGAACTGGGCCTCCCACAGCACCAGGGCATTTGGACTGGCCATGGCAAAGCCCAGCTCAAAACCTGAGGAAAGAGCGGTGGACACAGATACTGGTTACGGCCAAAGCAGAGAAAAGAGACTGAGAGACAGAAAACTGGTAAAAGAGACGGAGAGGGAATTATGCAGTGTGACTGACCCAGGACACCGTACTCAGACAGGGAGCTGTTGCACACAGTGTATGGGGCCTGGTTTGGTGACATGTGGTTCATGGGAATGCAGGTCCTCTTGTCCACGTTCTGATCGTGCAGTACATGGTGTCGGTGGCTGTAGAACATAAAGTGTTCCAATGGAAAAAAGTTCTACAGAAAACAAGGTATTTTGACTTCTCTATATATTCAAAGAATATATAGCCACACTGAAATTAAAAAGGACCTGAATGTGCCCCTCTCGACGTCCTGTCCACTGAGCCGGACATGGATGCCCTCCTTGAGCAGCGAGCCAAAGGCCATGTACTCGCCCAGCGCCCAGTCCACTGTCCGGTTCTTGATCATCTCTGCTCGGCTTTTAAGGATTCGGCTCAGGCCTGATTACCAGCACAGGTGATTAGCGATGAGAGCTCTATATATGTTCCCTTTATTTAAGGGAACACATCCACCTTGCAGCTGTAATCCTTATGACTCTAGCAGTTTATAATGAGCTGTTTTACCTAAACATAGCTGTGTTCTAATGCTGTCACACCGACATGTTCGTTGACCAGGTTAGCTTATACGATAAAAATAAATATACAAACGTCAGTTTGTCTTTGCTTTAAACAAAAAGACTGATGTTGTGTGTGTGCACCTCTGTGTGCGTGTGTGCACCTCTGTGTGCGTGTGTGCACCTCTGTGTGCGTGTGTGCATGTGAGCACGTGCCCATTGTCTGTGCGCACACGTGCACGTCTGCATGTTTGCGTGCACCTCCGTGGATGGTGAAGTCCTCGACTGGCACAGATGAGGCCACTTGTCCGATGTGGCAGAGCTCCTCCTCAGACAGGCCCGTTGATGGGCAGCTCATGCTCTTTGGTTGACCGTCCAGGGTAAAGAAACCTGCAAGCAAATGCAGGTGAGGCTCCACTCCACACCACTTTAAAGACCCTCAGACTGACAGACATGCATCCAGCTAAGCGTTCTCATTTTCCCCTAAAAAGGAGGACGACCTGATTATTGTAATGGCAATTATCATGGAAAAAAAGTGGAAGAGGATAACGTTCTGGAAATCACAATAAAACCAGTTACTGTTACTTGTATGACCTTTCACCACAGGGAGCAGGTGGATACAGTATGCGAAATAAGGGCATCTATAGAGGCTGAGAGGCTCTGTTGCAGGTACATGAGTAGCACAAAGACAGCCTTGTGGCACACTTTCATTCTGAGCTATTCCTTCCTTCGATCACCAAACTCAACACAAAAAGATGACCACTGTAAACGGCAATGGCTCCAGAGTGCGGGCTGTACAGGGCGAAACATTCTGTTAAGTTCAGTATGTCCAACACTACCACTGATGGATGACTTCTACCATAATTGGAATGTGTATATTTAAAAAAAAAAAAAAAAAAAAAAACTTCATGCCACTTAGCTAATAAACCGAGAGACTTATGTTACTAGGCATACAGATTTTAGCAGGTAAAAAACAAACCTGCAAGATGAGAAATACAGAATAGTACAGATGCTTCCATAGCAAAAGTACTGCCTATGCACACCATTTAGTATACAGTATGTTCAACATCGCATATACACAGTTTATAAATAGGTACTCACGATTTTTACAATTACAAGATTGACCCAAAACAGGGTAATGCAAAGGCAAGCAGAATGTGAATCCGTAGGTTTCACCCATATGGCCTCTCCAGTCTTTGTATTTTACAGAAAGCATTGTGATAACATACAATTTTACAATACCTAGAGGGAAAGCAATTCAGAGGTCTGCATTCCCACGGCACCGCTGCTGTTCCTGTAGGACCCAGCACAATAACTCGACAAGCGAGACTCATTTTCAGAGTTGGGAGTGGGATTAGGACAAAAATAAAGACTTAAAAAAATAGGCAAATAAAAATATTATTAATAACAGAATTAAAAGCAGCCATCACTCTAGACATTTTCAAATGATAAATATTCTTGGTTATTAATCACGTTTGAGCCTTACCATGCCTGTAACCAATCAGAACTATAAACTTAACCATAGCTCCAGCCCCTTTCCTTGTTATAACACTTACCCTAGTTGCAGTTCTCTCCTTTTGTAACCCTAACCCTAGCTCCAGCCCCTCTTCCTTTTGTAACCCTAACCCTAGCTCCAGCCCCTCTTCCTTTTGTAACCCTAACCCTAGCTCCAGCTCCTCATCCTTTTGTAACCCTAACCCTAGCTCCAGCTCCTCTCCTTTTTGTAACCCTAACCCTAGCTCCATCCCCTCTCCTTTTTGTAACCCTAACCCTAGCTCCAGCCCCTCTCCTTTTTGTAACCCTAACCCTAGCTCCAGCCCCT
>JABJVR010000035.1:6437825-6457562 GCA_025773905.1 Chitala chitala
ATATATAGAACATTTCAAATGACTCGTCTCCACAGTGCTGTACAGTAACAGTAAATAGGAACAATAACCATAATATACAACACAATACACAATTAAAAACCATCACAAACCACAAAACTACAGAGTCAGAATAAGTTGGAAGGCTGTTCCATAATTTGGGCACTATGCTAAAAGACACGCAATGACCTTTCAGCCTTCAAACCAAGACCATGGGGCCAAAGGTTGAGTTACAAAGGTAAAGGGTGTTGTGGTTACATGTGAACATGGCGTTTCCATAATATAAGAAGGTGCTGAACCATGAACAGCTGAAAAAGCAAACCGATGAAAATGAGTTAAATTGGATTTAATGCACACGTAGCCAGCGAGACGCGCTTCCCCGCTTTCATTACGGCACTAATACAGCACTCTGAACCAGCCGCAGGTGGGAGAGAAACTTGTGACTAATGCCATCATACAAGGCATTACAGCCATCCAAATATTAAATAATAAATATGCTAATCCATGCTTTTAACAGATTTAACACACGCCGTTAGTGGATCCACATGTACAAGAAGGGGGTCAGTAAATTCCAAAACTCTAAATAAAATAATTTGGCTGGTTCATGCCTGGATAGAAAAATTGTCTCACGCTGATTTAAAGTCAAAGTTTTTCCGTTTACTCTTAAAGAGAAGTAAAACACCCTGGAGATGACACGGTAGTGAAACGCTCACTGGAGCATGCACGTTATCTTCTTCATCGGTCGGAACATTAACTACTGTACACTTAACAGATGTGTTCCACCTAGAGTAAGGTTACACAGCTTTAGAAATTACACATTTTGACACACTAAAGTAGCAAACTGGAAAAGGAAGTCTCTCTCTCAGACAAACTGCTACCTTTACTTTGCGGCTACATGTTATCGGAACTGCACTTCGGTCATAATATTTGAGCGTTCATAAGTCTGTGACACTACATCTGCGTGTGACAGGACAAGGGGAACCAGTCTTTCAGGAAATTAAATGACCACTGCTGTTAGTAAAGATCACAGGCCATGCCAAAGCTGCAAGTAAAGATGGCCTTCTATTCCACAGCAGAGCCCAGGGGTTAGGGGAAAAAGCAAAAAACAATGTAAAGACTGAAGATTGTTTCTGCCTGAGTGGTAAAGGAGATTTCCAATGGGTAAATCCATGTGAAAGGAATATGAGCGTGACACACATGCTGTCAATGGAAATCAGTGTCTGTAGCTGTTAGAACTGCTTAAGGGCTAGAGACAAACAGTGGTTTGTTTTCTAAAAAGGTGTGCACCCACATTCATATGTAAATAACATCACAAAGGAGGTGGAAACATGCTGCATTCTCTAATTCTTCTGCTCTAGATCAAAGTCCTTATCAATGACGATCAATTAGGATTCATTTTTTATACAGCAGTTTTCATTTATTTATTTTTACCTAAGATTTTTAGTTCTAATTGGGAAAACCTTGGTCTATCCTTCAGAACCTGTTGAAGTTCTTCAGCAGAAACTATGCAGGCCTTCCAGTCTGGTTTATGTGCAACACCTGAGCCCAGCACATGCCTTTGGGCTGTTTTACCCATTGCAAAGTTCCCTTGAAGGTCACAGAGAGGATATCTGCACAAATGCAAAGGAGAATGGCGACAAGAAATAAGAATCCACAGGGGGCCAAGAAGATAAGGCAGGAGAGAGCGTGCCTGGCATGGGGGAGCACACAGAGACGTGATGCACAAGGAAGAAAGGAGGCAGCCAACGCACGGAGAAGCCGCTGAGGTGGTAGCACGTGAGCGCGTTCCCGACCCCCAGCGAGCTTGGCGGCCGGCTCCCTCACCCAGCTTATCCGAAGACGTGATTATGTCAGTGGGAACGCAAGAGTCCAGATCGGCGTCCATGATCCCCAGGGGGTCCAGCTGAGCAACGTGGTGCCCACGGATCTACAGGGGCGCACATCGAGGGGAGGAAAAAAATTCCCCACAAAAAAGGAGGTGGAGGAGGAGGAAGTGTTGGGTATAGGGTTGTGATTGGGGAGAAGTGGTGGGTGTTGGGGAGGGTTGAATTTCAATGATATGAGAGGGTAAAAAGGGGCAGAAGGCAGGGGAAAGGGAAAGGCAATGTTAACACACATCAGCTCAGTACACATGCCCGTGAACTTCTCTCACCGACTTGATGGAACCCAACAGTTACTTGGGCATCATCAAAATTTACAGAGCTGATGCCCAACGGGTCCAGTTTGGCATTGTGATGCCCCAATACCTGTAAATAAGGCAACAGCAATGACATGATGACATTCTGACAGCTGTCAGGGTTACCAGCATGAATATCACAACAGGCTTGATAATAACATCAGACAAAAATCAGTCTACACCAAGACAAACAATAAAAAAAAAGTGAAGTGAAGTAAAACAGTATTGATAATGGGAATTTTAGCATAAACAAACATTTTTTTTTTTTAGGAAAAGTAGAACTAGGTGCTATAGTGAATTTTACTTTACAAATGTTATAGCAGTATATAGCAGAAGTGGAAGGAATTATAACTAATTCCCTTGATGTGGTAAAATTGACAAATACGAGTACAACAGAAAGTAACAGTGTCTGTAAGCAATACTATAAAAAATGGACAGACTAAACAGACAATGCTGACTGAAACACATCAAAGCAATAAATGTTTGTTTTAGAGATGTTCAGTTATAAAATGTTGGTACTCTTTTGGTTGCAGTCAGTTTTCAGGCTAAAACTCAAGTTTTCAGGTTGCTCCCGAATACCTCCTACCTTGTGTTTAGACCAACCAATAATTCATCTGAAAATGGCAAAATGCTTTCACCAAGATGTCAAACATATGCAATCATTATGTACTATTTATAAATAAAACAACAATAAGTTGTACATTAAATACTGTAATTGCAGTAAATTTATAATTTTACACTACATTTATGTAAAACACAAACACTACATAATTAACGGCATTCTACAGTAGTAGAAACAGGGCTTTATAGTACTTCTGTATGTATGCAAGTTAATTTTCATAAACACAACAAGTTTTTGGCACTGAAGTATGTACCACATTTGTTGCATTTCCATTTCTGTGTTTGTTTACCAAAACATGATCAAATAGTGTTACTAGGTATAAAATGTCTCATATTGTGAGCACTACAATAATTCAAACGTCTGGATAATACATTATGACTTGATAATATTGCTGGGTTTTTAATAAACTTCCTACTAAATCTACAGATAAATGTGTACAGTTGGTTATTATTATTATTTTTTTTACTACATCTTGGTTTTAGGTTTTGGTTAGTGCTGGGCAATAAGGCCTAAATATTGATTTTTTGCAAAGCACTAGTTTGAGTATGACTGCCACAACCAAAACAGAACCGATACTCGAAATAACGATGAGTTGGTTCCCAAAGTGTTTTTCTGATGTGCGAAAGATGCTACAAGGCGAAAACTGAGATTAAGAACAGAATGAAGGCGCTATATACATATTATACACATACACTGTAATCCAAAAAAATTTACATATCCTCCATGTCTTCCATGTTTCCCCCCCCACAGTACAAATAATATCTAATCTGCAAACCTGTGTCAACAAATGAAGCTTTTACCTCAATATCAAACGCACACAAAAACAAATGTAACAAGTGGTCAGGCTCTAATTTGAAAGACGCAGGTAAGGTGTCTTCACAGACAGCCAATCTATCAGATGTGCCCAGAGGGCAAACAGGTCTCACCTGGTAGGCCCTGATGAGGGACTGCACTGCCAGGTGGTCCTCCACCAGCTTCTCCACATTGGGCTGTGCACTCATCAGGGCCTGCGCCTGCCCAAGCCCTGGCAAGCTCACACCAAGCGGGGGCGGACTCTGATAGGCCGTTCCTGGAGGGGCACCAGCGTTGGCATTTCGGAAGAAGATGTCCCAAGACTGAGCAGGACAAAAAAAAAAAAAAAAAAAAAAAACTATGTGAAAGACTGCATGTTTTCAACATGAAATTATTCAGTTTCACAATAATGTAAAAACTGAAATGGGTGGCTTTATAATGGAGCACAGATCACATTGCAGGTATAAAAACTGAATAATATAATTAGAGAGTAGAGATAAAAAATTATACATAATTTGTGCTGTAGCTACTGATAAAGGGGGTATACTACAAAGCAAGCTTTCTGTCTTAGCCGGGGAATTAATTTAAGAATTACTTGTAAGTTTTTGCACTATGTAAGTCGGCTAACATTCACACTGTATGTCATGGTTACATTCGCTGTGGAGCTAAATTGGTCCAACCAGTTGAAGTTAAGGGATATGGATTACGACGCACTTAACTGCACCACTGTGACACTGACAACATAAATAAGAACCTCTTATATTTATACATTTGTCAGCCAGTGGATTCATACATTTCTAATGACGACTGCCGATATGCGCAATGCATTTATTTGACAGGGAAAATTACATGCGTTAACTCAAACTCGAGCAAGAATACTGTGTGCGGTGCACTTGTGGTACTTGCTCCAACTACACTACTGGATGGACTTACAATGTACCCTGGTCATTTATCGATGCTAAGAATAAAAAAGGGGTCACTGTTATTTCAGGTAGATTAGAATCAACATAAATGAAGCTGACAGTTAGATAAAGCATATTCATGCTTTCCTTAAAATTTCCAAGGTTGACCAGTACAACAGATTGCACCCATATTCCCATCACTGCAGTTTTGGCGGGGGCAAGTGCTGATTATGTGGACAGGAAGTCATTTCACACTATCAATGTACAGATATACAGGTCATATACATTGCAGTCCTGTGCATAGCTTTGTAATCATATTTTTCATCATTAACTGTCAAAACACCTTTTTGTTTGAGGGTCTGAGGGCATTTCCTCAGCTAAACGTTGAAGCAGTGCATCAATGTGCCAGCTGTAGTTACTTGTTAAATAAATTGGATGCCAGTTTTAATAAACTAAAAACATAACCACCAGTGATTAAATCAACTGAGCAGCATTATCACTGACCACTCAACCCAACAATAACAGCCACATGCAGCACTATGCATGATAGCCTGCTAAATTTACCAATAGATCACAAAAAGGACTTCCATTCTGACTTAATCTTCTATGTCACATATTTTGTATTCAGACCAAATAGCCAGTACCATGTCAATGTGTCAGATGTGGTGTTACTTTGTTAAATAAAATTTCAGAGACATAAATAAATTTAAGTCATTCTGATAACGTAAAAAACACAAGATGACACCAACAGCTAACTTGACTGAACTGTACCGCCCTGCCTGTTCTTGCCCTCCTCCTGTCACCGAATATTGCTGTGCACTTCTAATAGTCGTGTTACAACAAAACAGTTTTGCATACTTCCCATTTCAACTGAATTTAAAATTTAAAAACCACTGTCTTTAAGCGGATATTAAACACGCCTTGCACTGCAGAAGCAGAAACGCCCTGGCTGTGACATGGCTGAGGGCCAGTCTGCCCCCTGTTTTCAATCCCGCAACTACTGCCCGGGAACACAGAAGTTGCACATACTTCTGGCCAGCCCTGCAATTCCTAAGGATGCAAACTGTGGTCTGCAAGCCAATACCAAACTATGGGCTAACACACACCGGGGCATGGCCCAGCAGGGAAAAGCCTTCAAAGTAGTGAGTCTGTAAAGTTTGAAATGCAGTTTTTCCATTAAAAGAAGCCTTTTTTTTTTTTTTTTTTTTTACTGCAAATCACTTTAAAACAATTCCCAAAATCCTAATAAATTTTTATTTAGGAAAGGTGTTTATCAGACCAAATTAAAAAAAAGTAATAATAAAAACAAGGACTATTCAATTTTCCTACATGTCAAACGTGAGTTGTCAGCATGCAGCCGCCTTAAGTCGTGCAGTAGCAAAAATTAAACTACATTAGCAAGTTTTTTTTTTTTTTTTTTTTTCTTTCTCTAAACTAGAACCTGATGAAAAAACAACAAACAGATTACATGGACAAAAGCAACACTAAAAATAAGAAAACGTTTAAAAATATGACAGATTCATCACAGTTTGTGCTGGTAACGTTCTTTATATCAGAAGGTCAGACAGCAAGCATGCAGAGCGTTACCATCGTCCATGTGCACAGTGGCATTAATTACTCGTTTTGCATTGCGATGTAAAGTTACATCCCTACTAATATGGCATATTGAGTGTAAGTGTATTAAGTGTAAGTGTGAGATATTCCTGCATTATGTTGAGATAATTTGTGGGAATTATTAAAAGTGTACACATCTCTCAATTCCATGCCAAAACTCAGGTCCTGCATGACTGTCCTTTTAAAAAAAATGTGCTTTAAAAAGGAGAAAACACTAAGTTGTCACAACTTTCATCCTTGTTAATCTGCAGGACGATATTATTATTATTATTTTGAGGAATGAGCTCTGCCCCAGGAATTCACCTTTAACTGTCAGACTTCACTAAGCGAAGTTATGGTGCATAGCTGTGCTGCACTGTTGAGGTGCAGCAGCCACGCAGCTACACGCTGTACTGTTTCCCCTTGGCACTGCCCTTGACGTCATCAGCTGATGGCGCACCGCAGTCCTGCAGGAGCACGTGGAGGGCACTGGTGTCTGCTGACGCAGCACTGGGCCACAGGGCCAGGGGAGTGAGCGGCTCTCAGATGAACCGTCCCGAACAGGACACAATGTGAAGGTGAAGCCCTGAAACGCACTTACCTGATCCTGTACACTATACACTAAACAGAGCTCAGGTACTTACACAGCGTGTCAGAACAATTACATGGGAACGATAAAAAACAGACAGGATTTAAAAGATCAAGCTCAACAAGCTCATTTCCTCATTCCAGACTAAGAGTACAAGTCAACAGTGACAAAGATGATGGCCCTAAAATTAAAGGATGTTGTAGGATGCTCTACCATGGAGAGAACAGCTTTGGACTTCTCAACATTGCTGTTCAACCTGCAAACACGACTACCCTTCGCAAATATGCTAGCATTGAAACGGTGCCAACATGACATTGGCTACTACCTGGACACAGCAGCCGGCTGTCTGCAAATACCATATACCCTATCTGTCCACAGCTGGATGTCTGGCAGATAGATCACCCTTGTGGTAAAAAGGATTTTTTCCCCTCTCTCAGAAAAAGCAATAGTCACCATTTTAAATTCCATTGTTGCAGTACAGCTGTGAGTGACAAGAAAACCAGATGAGATTTGTTTATTGTTCCATCCAGAATCCATGGGAAATGGGTTCAAGCCATTGATTACAGGACTGATTAAATGAAATGTTGCAATCGTGAACATAAAGGGGACAAAACTGTTGTGGAATATTTACAGAACTGCATACTACAGAGTTGTTAATGAAAACTTGAAGACAAACTGAATGATGAAATATTTCTCATGGACTGATAAATACAGGGCCCAAGGAGAATCACACTTCCTATTACCACATCTCTTCTATGACAAGGACTCAAACTACTACCTTCTAAAGGACTGTATAAACACGTACAAACATTCTGCACGTGTAGTGAAGGCTGCAAGTTCTCTATTGTTCTCTGTGGTTTTTCTACCATATTCCAAACATAAACTGGTGAGGTGAACTGAAGGCATGTGTAAATACGCATGTGTAGAGACTGGGGCGGAGTGCTGCGTTACAAGCTTTCTGATGCTGGCTCCATGTCACCACAGTCTTGGCCAGTAAATCATTATTAAACAGGTGGGTGCAGAATACAAATGCAAAATGAAGAAACATGACTGTGGTTAAAAGGGAACTTTGTACATTTTTTTTCTTCCCTAGGTTTCTGGGTATGTGACGTACCCAAATAATTTTTCATTATTTAAAAAATTTACCCCCAGAAAAAAAAAAAAAAATCCATACTAAAATCACTTTTCTGACATGAAAAGTTTAAAATCCTGGTTCAAGACTAGTTAACACTTGTGTACTGACTGATGATGCAGTGAGAGGTCACAGTACCATACAGGTACAGCATCGTCATATGACTGTAGGTTATCATACTAATCCCCGCACACAGGGCTCCATTTTCCCTCAGCACTGGCAACTAAAGTACTAGCCATGCACTGTGTTTTATATGAGGCCCCCCTACACATATGCTGAAGGCTAATAATAGTAGGACTGCCAGGCTTTGAGCGACCGCAGATCATACCTGTTACACAACTGTGATCATAAGGCTATTTATACCAAGACTCTTAGAAACGTGACCTTCTCCAGCAGGTCCTACAGCAGATTCAAACATAATCTCTCACTCCAATGTTTATCTGAATTGTGCCACACCAAGCAGTTTATACAAATCAAATTTCGGCTAAGCAATTTTACAGTAGTAAAACTACTTTTCCAACACAAAATTTCAAGAAGACCAAATCACCAACTTGCTGGGTCTATATAAATAATATGGATTTGACTTTTAAAAGCTTGAAATTTCATGGGAGGAAACACCACAGGACACGGTATAGCTGTCAGATTCATTCAACAACATATGAAGACTGTCAACAGAAACAGCAACAGGAGAAAATAAAAGCCATGTGATCTGGTATTTGGCATTAGAGCAGCCTTCAACTGCTTTAGGATTTTTTTTTTTTCTTTCTGCCAATGAATATCTGGAAATAACAAATATGTTATCATACCTCATTAAAGCATGTTATACCTCCGAGTACTTCCTTAACCATGACAATTTTTTTTTTTTTTTTTTTTTACACATATCTGTCCTACAGTATATTCAGGTGTGCAGTGATGGTGATTGTTTCTGAGTCTAGGACAAATACCACAGTGCTCACAAAGCAATTTGTCAGCACATCTTAAAAATACTCCTTCAGATGAAAACAAAGCCTTGTTCATTTAGCACCAGTGCACTGGGCAAGGCATACTTCAAAAAGAGTGCGCCCTCTCTGTACCTGTCCTACCTTCAGTGAGGTCGTGAGAGGCAGGGCCAGGCTGTGGTGATACACCTACCCTGCAACAGCAGCAGGGATGGGCACACTCATGATCGTAGTAAACCCTCCTGCCCTGGAGCCAGCCTTACCTTGTGTACACTCTTGGGATTCTCCAGCCATGCGTAGTACATCTCCTCCACATAGTTGGAGCTAGTCCCATTAAGGAAAGGCTCTGCGGCCACCGGTGCCGTGTAGCACCGGAGCGGCCAAAACGTCCTGGGGGCAGCATGCACCCCCTGCTGCGGGGGCCTCTGAGCAGTCTGTAAGGCTGTGAGGGGCCGCAGCCGTGAAGCACAAGTCCTTAAGCGGTGCATCGCAGTCTTTAAGCACGCAGCTCTCCCCACCTCGCCAAATCCACAAATATCCTGCAGCAGCACTTCTCAGCGTTGGCGAACAAACACTCCAACGACCCACCCGACACGACTCCTCCACTTGGTTCTTGATGATTTCTCCTTGTCCTTTTTCCGCCTGAAAAAAGAGGCAATTATGAAGGATGCATTATGATTATAGTGCAACACCACCCCTCCCTCATCACACCAAAAATGATCTTATATGGTAATTTCAGTTATATTGCATAGCTATTATCCAATAATAATAACTGTCTGCAGAGGAAGTACTGGCTGATGCAAACATAGGAGGTTTACACAGCCACGTATGTATTAACTGAATTGCATAAAGAGAAAATGTATAATTTTTTACACAAGAGTGCTCTTCAACCAGAAACCAGTAGGCCATACACAGTTGTTGCACAGGTATTTTACTGCTTTTGGAAGGTTTTCACCACTCACATAAATGTCTATACATTCTACATATAGCAATAAAAACACAAAACTTGGTGGGACAGAACAATACATTTTATTATTTTTAACTGTATGTACTACAGTGATAGGGTCTAAAAGAAATACTGCTTTTTCCACACCCAGATCTAATTTACAACTTTAACCAATGTTTTAAAGAAAAAACATTTAAGACATTTTTTTATTTACAGAAAATGATTTATTTCTACAATAATTCCCTGGATCTCATGACCTAACTTGTTCTAACAGCTCTGTATCAGTTTAAGACATTACATTGTCCTCTGACAGGGTGAGATCAAGGTTTCTAAATGATGAGTGTCAACTTTGGTCGGGACTAAAGTCACGTGGTCTTTTAAACAGACCTTATGTATATGAAAGACCGAAGCATCCACATTGGCATTGCCAAGGCAAAAACGTCAAGAACATACACGACGGAAACTTTCATTTGGGGTATAGATTGGCTTCACAGGTGCTAAGAAACTTTTCCCGAACAGTCGGAAACGTGCTTAGAGTTAATACTTCTTTCAGAAATAAAACGCAGCAAGATGAGTGCCATGCAAAACGCTGGTGCATCCACGCGCCTTGAGTACAAAGCAACGCCGCAGCACAATTCAGGGCACATAGAGGCAACACGTGCAAAAATGTAAAAGCTAAGTGAACAGATTTTACGACATGCTATTGATTAAAATCTTCCCTTTTCAAATTGTTAATATGTCCTGACCTTGTCCTAGTCACATTTTCCGTTCTCCTTCATAACACCAGACTCTGACCCGCCCGCTTGTATTATCCTACCGAGCTTATTGGCCTCTGATGAAACATACCGCCTAAAAACAGCCTGTGAGCTGCCGCTAATAGGCATTTTAGCCTGCCAATCAATTTGTCCTTTCCCGACAAACCAAGTCCCACAAAATGTTTTCCAAAGGGGTAACTTGTTACCTACGTATGAAATTATACTGCTGCCAGTTTTAAAATTAGGAGATATTTGATGATTAAGATAAACGCTGGGCTGTATCTTACCACAGAGACAAATGCTTAATCTCTCTAGTTATATAACGGTAAATTACTCCGTAATCATCTAATATTGTCTGTCTTAGCAAGCTTGTTAATATGACATAAATATACAAAGCATTGTGAGAAATTAACATTTCGGAGCCATTCAGCGATCTTCACCAGTCATACTATGCTAGCTAACTAGCTTGTGAGCCGACGAAACTGTATGTACATCTACCTCATTTGTCCAGATATGAAGTGTCTACATAATCTGATAATACTTACTTTTCTTTTACTTATTCCAGTTATCTGCGAGGTGATAATATGCAAGCTGTAAAAATAATTAATATTTAAGAGAAGCAGCTAGCTATACTCTGAATTCAGCACAACCGGCGTGTCCTCCGACGCTCCTATGCAGAAACAGTAGCGCGAGAAACTACAGTCTCAGGCCCGTGCGTCACGGCCCTCTGACGTCATCACAGAGAGGAACTATCAGCCGTAACATCCCATTCTTGCAGTCAATGCAGAGAACCTTGTGACAAGGGTCAGATATAAAAAGAGAGAGAGAGAGAAGCCACACGTCAGTGCATCATCTTTCACAAGAATTTCACTTTATTTAAATTCAGAGATGTAGTACCTCTTCCTACACTCATTTTATACAACGACATATAAATCTGCTCATATTTTAAGACCTCAATCAAGCAGCCTATACCTCTCTCCTAATTGTGGCACTCCCATGTGACAGGCTTTTAAAATTAATCCAATATATCATTTTATTTAAAATGCGAATCCTCCGATTATATTCGATATCCCCACATTCTAAAAGTGCTCTTCTCTTATTTGAGATCTTGGCATTAGCATACAAAATTACTTTGGGAAACAGCACTACCATATGTATAAGACTGTGACATAAATCTGTCAGACATAATTTAGCACAGCTAATTTTTATTTGGGCATACTAAATTCTACAGATCAAATAATTTATGGGACATTATCTTCTCTTCATCTGTCATACATACCTCATTACCATTCACGGTTATTTCAGTCATAACACTATACAAAATAATGGCATGTAATGTAGAATTCCTTAGTCTGAGGCTCAATAATCTAATTCAGCCATTTAAACTTGCTGAATTTTACCTAATATGACATTTAGCAAATTAAGTAAACCTTATCTATAACTGATTATTATTACTGCATTTCTAATATGTAGACATAGACATGTCACTAGCCAAAAAACAAAAATGCTATTTATTAAAACATTTTCATTTGTTCATTTCCTAATGGAATAAGTTCAAGGCCAGGTGGCTGGGGATCTGAAACATAGCCCAGATAACACAGGACAAAAAGCAGAATACAACTGAAATTAAGAACTAATCCACTATAGGCCACAACCAGTCATATTCACAGCTCCAGAGTTGTGAGATAGCAACAGCAACAATTCAGCCTTGATTCAGTATTTTTCTTACTATATATTAACAGCATCTGTGACCTTGAATTGGATGAGGCGGTTAAGCAAATGGATGCATGGATATTAACAGTAACCCAGTTAACACATCTGTAAAAGTTCAATATCACAAAACCTTTTCTGTATAAAACTGAGCTGTGCTCCACTTTACTAAGATGTATTTTAAAGGTACAGTATGAAGTGACGTAATTACAGGTCACGTACAACCAGTACATAGAATGGATGAAGTAACTATAGAGTAACCTAAATTCATGTGTATTAAAACAAATCACTATCCACAACTTCCTTATCAGTATTATGAAAAGCCTGGAGCCTGTCCAGGGAAACTCACTGTACAAGGTTGGGGTATACCTTGACCAAGATGCCAATATATCACACAGCACATGCTCAGCACAGACAATATAGTGATGTTTATTCCCTTACATTAAAATGATTGTTTACTTTTGTTTACCATGACACCACTATACTGTAAAAAAACAGTATAAGACCAGGAAAAGAACTGCCTTTCATGATAAACCAAATCATTAATGCTGAATGCAAAAATATGTTCACAAATGTGTCAGTGCAATTTAAGGGTTAATAGCTATTTGTAGCAAGGACAGCTGCAGGCACAAGAGAAAGTGTGTCCCAAGAGGATGTAAAAAATATAGAAAAGATCACACACATTGTACTCAGCCTACTAACCATAATTAGCATTAACTGTCTTAGATTTCCGTCACTTTTATACATTTACAACAGTGTACATGACGAAAACATTACCTTAGACAGAGCAAATTTTTTTTCTGTAGCTACTGTAAGCCATTTGAACTGTTTCTCAGTTGCCATATACCTGGTGATTAGTCTGTAATCACTGTTGGTCCATCTTGACTATGCCACAGTGTTACAGAAAGCTTGTAAGCCTTGCTACCAAAAGTTAGAGAAGACGACTTTGTGGATAAGCAGAAATGAATTCAGCCAGAAAGTCAACATGTGCCACAGAGCTACACAGGATAAACAGGATAAAGAGCTACACAGAGCTACACAGGATAAACAGGATAAAATAAAAAACATTAATGGAGAAAGACATTAAACATTAAAAATGTCAAGTTAAAATCAAGTTCTTGTAAGTGAATGATGAGAGGAAAAAACACAAAATGTACATAAACGCCAATATAGAAAGAAAAAAAAACTGGTGGCAGGTGTTTGAGTTTGCAACCTTGTAGGTAAAGGTGTAGGCACCTGTCCTTATTGGTGATGGACCTCCAAAAACACCACATAGCTCTGCAGGTTGCTGGCATTCATTACACATCTTCTGCCATTAAATCTTATAAGAATACTTACAAATGACTTATCTTTATTACCGTCTTCTTTTATTAGGCTGAATAAAAAAAAAATTCAGACTAGAGCTTAATCCAAAAGTGAAAAAAAGAATGAAAAAAAAAATCACGAACAGTTTCAGTAGTTTCTTTTATTGATAACATCATAATACATTTCCTTAAGTTAGAGAATACAGAGATCACACTGGAGAACAGATCATTAATCAGAGCACTCAACGAAATATAGGATATCATGTTCACTAAAAACTGACAAAAACAGAAACACAAAGGCTCAGCGTGAGAAAAAACTATATATAAGATTTCAACAAAAAAGGGGTATTGGGGAAAGTGTGACAGGAACACTACAAAGTTAGCTCAGGATTGTCAGAGCAGGAGGGAGTCACTGCAAGAGAGGAAACAGTACATCTTTACAGAAATTACACATCACTCTTGTCCATTCAGAGAAACGGCTTTACTTCATGAAAAGCCTTTTTTTCTGGTCACCGGTACCACCAATTTATATTGAACAATATGCTGACCCAATAAGCTATTCTATTAAGTAATGACACGTTTTTATATTGTGCTGATTACAGTAGGTCTATCTTAATCTACAAAAATTAAGTGTAACTTTCTCAAATCAATCCCTCACTTTTCAGTCTCTATGTTTGTAGCAGACCAAATATTGGTTAATTACAAAGAGATGGAATTCCTACTATTGTATCTAAACCTTAACCAATCAAAAGAAAGTTAATCTACTGTGAAGCAAGCATTAATATCTGACTTAGGGATATCTACGGTTACCACTTCAAAGAAAGCAAGAAGCTAAATTTCTAAAGAAAATACAGTATGCAACTCATAACCTTTCAAATGTATTGAATTTCAGTAATATTACATCCACACAAAATAGTGCACTTTTAGAACATCCAAGAAACACCATACTTAACTAGCTACTGTCAGAAAAAGTTTAAAAAATCTTATGAAACATTAGCACATTACAATGTTTTTCTTAAATATTATGTATAACTGTGCCATCTGGTGGATTTATTAAAAGCCATAGCCAATTGTTATGGGGAGTTATTGCGGATAGTTTTATTTGTTTTTCTAGCAGACAGAACACAGATTGGGATGACAGTCTGGAATTGTAATTACTATCTGCCATTCCTGCTGTCTGTCTTTTTATTTTCTTTGATACTGTTATCTTATGCAATGTACCCACTCTGCCTTGACAACAATGAGGCCTGTACAAAAGCATGCTGTACAATTGTTACTACAACCATATCATCATCATCATCATCATCATCACCACCATCATCCTGTTCCTCACCGTTTTGAGACAAAAATAGTCTTATGCACATACAAAGCAGAGAAAACAGACAAAGATTAAGTTTACCAGCATTCAGTAAAAAATAAACCCAGTGTCCCGTTGAATGCCATGCATCTAATTATACAAGTTAACTGTAGTTTTGCAATACTGAGTCTCTTCATTTGTGTTTTTTCAATTAATAGTACACTGACAGGAACATAAAACAAGACAGTTACCATGCTGTTGTTGCTCCTGTTTTGGAAGGTGTAAAGAGTTCATTTCAAAACATCTTTCAAAAAATGTTTCACTGTCTTCAATAAGCAAATACATCCAAGTAGGGCACCGAGGGCCATTACAACAGAAAAGCGACTTCACATTTCAGCGGGGAAAAAAAACAGGTGAGTATGTAATAAAAGGTCAAACACACCACATTTTCCTCTCATATATTCACTGAATGAGGTCAGGTTGAAGCTTCCCAATGTCACTGGTGCCAGCCTCCTGATTCTGCCCAAACCTCCCACCTGTACACAGATCACCTCCGAAATAAAGCTAAAGAAACAAAAATCACGCACGCAGCCAGAGCAAGAGAAGACAACAAGTTATCTGTACACTAAAACAGAGAGGTAGAAAGAAGGATTGTGTTAAATAAATAAATGTACCGTCTAACACTGTCTAAGGACCATACTGGGCCCTCTTCACTGTATCAGTTTTCCAGTCCTCCAACTCTCCGCATTCAATGAAGACCACATCTCCTGTCACAATGCCGTCCCGCTTGGCCTAATTTACCTACAGTTTTTGTTATACTCTTCATGTACTCACACACCTTCCCATGTCTGGGTATATGTATTCCTGGTGGTCTAAGACTGAATCCCTATATACTGAGGGAACTGACATATGACATTTTACCAAATTATCCTTATCTTCTGCTGGTTTGATAAGTCTCCTTGTCATTATTCTCCACAAAACAGAAGTCAACACTAAATCCACAATGCACAATGACCCATAAATGGCTAACTGCCACTTTCAAAAAGGTTTCTTATTAACCAATGGCATGGCTGTTGTGGTGGTGTTATCACAGGAGCATGTTTTCAACAAGCAATGTAATGACAAGTGCTCAATGGAAAATTCCAGAGAGCACTTTTAGCTTGAAGTTTGTTCGAGGTCTTCATAATTGTATGGTTATTAATTATTGTTTGTGAGATAAGGTACATTACCTTGCCCACAGTGAAGAGGGCTGTAGGCCTTATTTTTTAAACTAGTAAAGCATAATATATTTTTCAATTGGAACATGAGGATACACAAAAAGGAGATATGTCAGTAACGCTGTCTCTCTATGTGGACCTATGACTATGTATTGACAGACCTCCTTGAATACCTAGGAGCCTCACGATGTAAAGCAAATGACAGTTTAGGCTTGCTTTCTCTCTCTACATGCATAACTTTAGCTCTACCAAACAAACAGCAAGCACAGAGTCATTTCAAGGAAATATGTATGGAAGCCTTTTGCATTGCACATTCCCTCTCCAATGTCTTCTCAAAGTGCTTTCAATAACACTGTTCTACTTACATACTGATAAGGTATCTAGACTAATCCCATTGTATTATAAATCAGGTTCAAAGTCCAGTGTGCAGAAGGCCATAGAATAACACTATTAGCAAAAAGAGCAGCAACACAACAATAACAAGGATAATAAAAGTAACTACAAGTAAAGGGTGAGGACTGGTTGTGTTGAAATAAAGACGTTCTTTTTACTCCACACAGACCCCCTGACCCTTGGACTGTAACATAAGAGGGCCCCCCTTCACGAGGTCCACTGAGCAAACCCCACCCCCCCACGCACAACACTGGCGGTCCTCTTTTTCCTCAGTAAAACCGGAGACGGTCTCAGTCAGTGGTGCTGAAAGCGAAAGTGTCTGCCGTCGCTGAGGCTGTGGCAGCAGGACTATGAGCGCTGTTCAGCGGTGAAGGCATGCTCTGACGTGCTATGGCTTGGACCTGGAGGAAACGGAGCGCCATACAGGCACAGCTGCAGGCCGGGCACCTGCTAGAGCGCAGTAAGCAGCAAGCACGCCTCTGCAGTGCCAAAGGTTTTTGTCCCAGTGACAGGGCTACCCAGGACGTTAAACTGTAAGTGCTGACATGCATAAAGACACAGACAGAGGGAGCAATGCAGACACACTGGAGCCTGTGTCAGCGGTGGTGGCAGTAAGCACATATGTGGGGGAGTGGGGGAAGTGGCTCAGGAGTACAGCTGTGTCGACGATGGGCCTCTGAGGTACACAGAGGCTCCAGCACACCACGCACGAAAAACAGCAGCTGAAAGCCCATCCTCCAGGAACACGTGAAAGGATAACAGATTATTTATTACATTTCACCATTTATCGGATTTTCTCTCATCGTCCACTGGGCCTGAAAAGGGATGCAATCTGACACAGGATGGCTAAAGTCAGCTAATTCTTACTCTACTCCATAACCACAAAGGCAAAATACAGGCAGAGAGCTAGTCTCAGACCCCCCTGTTCCAGACATACACAATTTCTGTCTTTACCTGAACACCCCATGTGGAAAATCATCTCACTATGACACCAGGCCACAGAATGTTAACGATTACAGACGAAAGCTAATACAAATCTGCCAAGGATCATCCTTTAACTTAAGCATAATATAAAACAGACAGCCATCGTGAATACTGAAAAATCATGCTTTCTTAAAAAGAGAAAGAGAAAAAAGATCACCTTTAACTCTGGAAACAACTGGCTTTAAGAATATGAATAGTACAAATTACATCAACTGTCAAAGTGTAATAACTGTAGTTGCAATTGTGATTATAATAGTAGCAGATTGTTTTTTGACACAAGACAAAGAAAAAAAAACTGAGACTAGCATGGCGACAGGGTGAGAGAAAACACGTATACTGAGACCGAGAGCCAGCGTCACAGGGGCGTGGCACTGGGATGACCCACCCCCACCCCCCCCCCCCAGTCAGATGCAATCTGCTGCTGCTACTGCCTTACAAAGTCACGGCATGTAGAGACACAGGAGCTGCTGGGGTCGGGGCAAGAAATGGACGGGGTGGTGGCGGGGGGCTGTAGGGAAGTAGGTGTGTGCGTGTGAGAACGGGTGAAGAGTGTGGGAGGGCTGGGAGGGCTGGGAGCTGCACTGGACCAGTCCTCCCTTCCTTCTCTCTCTTCTTCTCTCACTCTCTCTCCCTCTTTCCTCTCGGTCGCTCCCCTCAGGACTGACCACAGCAGACACCCCTGGATCGTAGACAAATGCAAAGGGTCAGCCACGTCGAAGCAGAGGTGCGTACTTGAACACAAGCTGAAATGCTGAACTGCGCATGACCTCTTACAAACACACACACACAGACACACATGTTGAAAGATGGTGACACAAACATGTTCACACACAAACAGGCAAAAAACACATAAAGCACACACCTAAAACAACAGTCAAACATGTCCACTCTTCACCATACACCTTACTGCACACCTGATCGGACATAGTACCTTCACTGGAGTGGTGCGGCTGGGGCGCCCGAGCAGTGGAAGTGCACGTTCTGCCAGCGGGAGTCGCGCCGGTGCCACACGCGGGTCTCCTCTGATTGGCTGCTGCGCGGCCGGCCCTGGCTGTCCACAAACTGCGTGAGGCGGATGTAGGCAATGCACGCGGCATCCTCGCCAATCAGGTGCACGTGTGGGTTCAGGATGGTGGTGTGGATGGGCTTGCTGTTCTTTGACAGCACTGCAGAGAGGCAGCATGCATAAACGCTGTCTGGATGATGCTTATTTAAGACATCGCCCGATGTTTTAGTATCTCAGCATAGCATAAGCTTTCCCTTACGGCTGTTCTTACAGTTCTCAAAGTAGAATCTGTGGAAATCCATTCCCTCTACCAGGTTACCCAGAGCCTCAGGTTCAAAGGAGGTCAATCCAGGGTCACAAACCTTTCTGTTGAGAAGAACAAAACTAACATCACAACCCTTTTAGTAACATCTTAAAAAAGTAGAAACACACCTGAGTTACTTGAAAACAAACTATGTTGCCAGTTCAAAACAAATGACAGCCACCTGAAGACAATGGCCAAAAAACAGGATTTTACATGCAATGCAAATATGGAATAGTGAAATTCTGTGCCGGTCTATCCACACCCCTAGAGAACTCACGCGTAGGCTTCAAAATCTCCATTGTTGACAGCCTCAATCAGCTGCTCCGTGATCTTGATGATCTCCTGTTTGCGTGCTGCAGGACAATTGAATATGGAGGTCAGTTCCCATGCTCTCTATACTCTGGTGTGGCACGTACCTGTTATTTACAGACCAATGTGCCACACAATATATTCATAGTATGTCACACACAAAAAATGCTGAAACGGTCCATCATTACGATAACGTTATTATGCAGCCCCTTAACATCCCATCAGGATGGCATTAGCAAATAACCACTAACTGCCTCATTAAGGCTGGGTTATCCCACGGCCTCTCACTACCTCATTAAAGTAGGGTTATCCCATGACCCCTCACTGCCTCATTGGACTGGGCTATCCCAAGGCCCCTCACTGCCTCAATAAGACTGGGTTATCCCACAGCCCCCTACTGCCTCATTAGGACAAGGTTATCCCTCAGCCCCTCACTGGGACTTTTTTATTACATGACACATCATTGGGATTGGGTTTTGCTCAGCTGTACCAAAAGGTATGTGTTCATGCACAATTCTTTATTACTCCAGATAGGCTGATTACTGAACCATTTATCATTTCAAAATAGTAACCGCATATGCAAATTGCTTCCACTTCATATTCAAGTAAAAAAAATTGTGTTTAGAGTGACATGAATTCCATGCAGCAGCACGGTGGTGTGGTGGTTAGCACTGTTGCCATACACCTCCTGGTGTGGGGTTCAATTCCTGCCTTGGGTCTGTGTGCGTGGAGTTTGCATGTTCTCCCTGTGCTTGGTGGGTTTTCTCCAGG
>JABJVR010000035.1:6459415-6482896 GCA_025773905.1 Chitala chitala
TTTTCTTGTTTTAATATTTTTTTTCTTCCGTTTTTTTTTTTTTTGCAAAATAATAATTTCAATTTCTTAAATTTACATTTTGATCACTGCCTTTAAAAAAAAAAAAAAAAAAAAAAAAAAGGCAAATCAGCAAAAAAGTCCAAAGATGCCTGTGCACACCACTAATATGCATTCTGGCATTCAGCTGGAAATTTGGCTTCATCCAGGTTGTGGCAGCCAGCCCCCTTCCCCAACCACTCACATGTAGCCAATCCTGCCCCGCCCAATTTGGGTGGGGGGTGACAGGTTGGTAGGTTAACCTAGAGTCTAAGAAAATGAAGAGATGGGAGCAACTCCTGTGTATCGAGGTGTGTGCATAGGTGAGTGGGACCAGGGCACGACGGCAAAGCTGACCAAACAAAGGCACCGGGACACGAAGACACTACAGAGGCAATCATCAGCAGGGCAGGATGATGGAGGGAGATCTCTATTAAACAAGCATGTCCTTGTTTGGGTACTGAAAAACCTAAACATCATTTCATAAGTCCTTAGGAAAAGGACTCCATGAAATTAATGTGGACAAAGTAAAAGCTCATGGTTGCTGTCTGGCAACGCTCCAGAAATAGCATTCATGTGCCTGTGCCCTACAACTCAAGCCGTTGTGCTGACAGCAGAGACAGCAGATGAAAACAGCACATCTGATAAAACTGAAACCGAGAGCCAGTCTTCCCAAGCAAGAAGTGGGTCATTTTAGCCTCTAAAAGCAGGCCTCTTGCATTTACTGGGGCTATATTTATTTCACCAAGATAAAGCTTGCTTTGATTTCTCTGTGAAACTGAAATGAACTGCGACATGAAGGAGTGGGACGAGCAGCTCGGCAATCGGTCAGCGTGTCCAGGGTTACCCACATGTGACATCCGCAGCTCTACTGAAAGCACAAAGCTTCAAGAAGACAGTTGTGAAACACGGCGCCTTTGTTACGCACAGACGCTCATTGTCTGAGGCGAAAATCTACTTCCACAACACTGTTAACATACGCACACACGCACACACGCTGGCTCTCTGAGCCTGAGGAAACACTGTAATGTACAGGAACACACTTTTAGCGGCACACAGAGCAGCACACTTGTGCCACCCTGACAGCGTCGCTGAGACATGGAGGGAATGCAGACGAAATGGTGAGGGGGGAGCAGGATGTACCTTGATCCCATCCACTGGGTTATGGATAACAGTGGTCTGAGCTTCCTACAGAAAAAGAGAGAGAGAGAAAGGGAGAGAGAGAGAGAAAGAGAGAGGCGCGTGTGGAGTGGCGATGAGAAAAGGCAGGATAATAGAGAAAAGGAGATCACACGTAAGAGCAAAGAGACGAAGGAAGACCAAGTAGAAAGAATTGTTACATTTGGAAGAAAAAAATACAGCTTATGTCTAATGGGACTGAAGAGCTTGGGCAAATGGGCCAATGAGGTAGAGAGCATATTTACGAGCAGACGCCTGCAGGAAAACTATTGAAAATTGGTAAACACAACATGTGCCCGATATGGCAAGACTCCTGCTGCCGAAACTTGAACCCAGGACAGGCCTACATCAGCACACAGGCAAGCTTGGCAGTCCATCGCAAATTAAGATGCAACGCTTTCTCACCTCATGAGATGCTCAAAAATAAATCTTCCTGCTTATTTAATCAGTTAACATTTTGTAGTTCTTTTCCCAATACAACCTATAACTAAAATACAACACAATAGACCATAATAAATCAAAAAAGTCACCAGTACATGTGTGATGTCATTTAAAGCGAACCCTAAAGGACTGAGAAAACGCCCACAGATGTGACACAACAGAACCACCTGTGCTGGATTAGCCCATGTTCCTAGAAGCTTGTTCATTTGCTCAGAGGAGATGCACGTTTCCTGTGTGTGCAGCTATGCGATTCGGCCACTTGGAGGCCCTGCTCACGGTCTCACATAGGCCGGTACTCAGTACACTGTGAAATGCCTGTCCGACATGCTTACACAGCCCAAGCAGCACACTGCCAACACGTACCAAGTCTAAGTAAAAACGTCAGAGCCTTTAGATGACAGGTGCAGGGACGAGGGAGCCTCTCTAACCTGGCCATCGGCCCACTATGCTGCCCCGGGGGGGTCACACTACAGGAAACGCTTCCAGCCATCAGCTTCCTACGTCATGGTTTGCAAGCTGTGGCATTTCGACCGAATCCCCCTAACACCTGCACCCATAGTGCAGCTGCTCTGTGCTAATGTGCCTTCCATCTTCAAGCATGCCATTTTTGATGGTGGCTTTGAAAACATTTGAAAGAGCTTTGATATAATGGCTGAACAATTACTGTGCTTTACGATTCAAGTTTTTTTGCAGAACAGGCGTAATATTGATGGGCAGCTGGTGGCTGCTGGACCCCATATTTTGACAATGTTATAGAAAAGACGAGCTAACGTCACAGAATAGTGCAGGGCTCATGAGCTAAGACATGCTGTTTATTGTAGATGTTCCACACTAAATATTTGAATTTTCCTGTGTATTTAAACTTTTGTTCTATAATTTCCAGTGTGATCAAAGTTCCTGTCCCAATTTGATGCTGTTTTTTTAATACAAGCTTTACGTTCAGATTGGAAGTGTTCTTGCAGTTATAACGACATGAGGATTATAAAATGTCTTCCTAGATGCCATAATAGTGTCATCACAAGGGTAGATGTGGTGATTGGTTGCCTGCTTTAAGACATGCACCTCTTTCTCTTTCTAGGAAAACACCTTATAATCCTTATACCGTTATAACTGTAAGTAAGAAAGGCTATCCAGTGTCCAAAGAAATCACTAGCAAAGACTGCTGAGATCTTACAAAAATCTTCATTCAAATTATGAACATCCATCACATTAATACAGAGCTGTCCTCAATAACATCTCTAATCATATAGGTGCTCCGAAGCCATCTGACAGACAAACCATTTATGTTCTACATTTTGGTAACTTCGTAACCATTACAATCAAAACTGCAGATAACACCAGAACAACCAGCGACAAAAACTGAAGAACTGAGACACAACCAAGGATTGTGGGATTAAATTATAACGAGAAGCTGTTTGATGAACAAGGCAAAGGTCAACATTTATGTAGTCTGTAGGATGATACCAATTTATCCAACTGTACTATATGATACTTCCTTCTCTATCCTTCTCAATACTAAGCATTATAAATGCAAGACAAAAAAAAAAACAGGATATAGTGCTATTTAAGACATCCAGAGCTTGCATACCAAGCTAATTTAAATTAAATCTGCTATACTGGAGTTCTGCCTTCTGAACAATGCCTCTTAAAAATAAGCTTGAATGTCACAGTTCAGCAGACTGTGAAATAATAAACCCCTTATGTTAGCAGTCTATTTTAGGAACCCATTCAACCGACAAGTATACTGTATACCCTCACAATAAATAAGGCATGTACATCTGATTAAATTAGTGGGCTAAACAGCCAGCCTATACATATGGACATTTATCCTGTGTCAAGTCTTTCCTATCCTATGTGTAAGTGCAACAGGTGGTTTAACATAATAAATGAAACAAGACCTTTGAAAGACAACGATGGGTCAAAGGTATGAATGTAGCCATGAAGAGGTGCAGAATCTGACTGGAACACAGAGAATCAGCACAGGTACTGTGCTTACAAAGTGAAAAGCTGAGGTGGGCTGATTCAGAAGACCCTGGTTGTTCTATCTTGGAGAGACACACAGACACTCACAGACAGATGAATACACAAAGCTTAACTTCCCAAGCATAATGCTAAGTAAAAAGACAACATGGCCATGTGTGTCTTCGCTTATGGGACTGTGGGAAACATGGAGAATGTGAACATATGTTCTGAAACAAGGTTTTGCAGACACACAGAAACACTGTCTCTCTCACTCACACACACACACACACACACACTCAAAAACAAACACAATCTAACCTTTGGTCCCATTTGTTAGTAAAAATGTAATATTGTGTACCAGCCATGGTCTTCCATTCTCACTATTTCAAAGCTTAGGTTTAAAAAATGTAGCAAAGTTTGGAACTCAATGGTAAATATATTTAACTCACAGACTGGTCTTCTTACCTGCAAAGAATGCTTTATCTTAAGGGTACTTTTCTACAAAGTGCAGCATTCTGGATGACTTACATAAAAAATTACAAGTGCAGTGTAAGTATATGAGCTAGTAAACAGAAATGGTTTGTCTTTTTTCTGTTGAGATCTTCTTTATTACAGAAGCAGAAACAATGTTTTCTTAAAAAGGAACTGAAACACGTATCTTCTACACATAGCATCATGATGTTTTTATATTATGATATACCTGGAACATGTCGTCCTATGCTAATGACAGAATAGTGTCATGATATAACATGCAGGTCCTGAGTATGCCTTCAATGCAGCAGTGCTGACAGGCATCAATGATGGGAAACCAGCATGCAAAGACAGGGCATCACTGCATTCTTCATGGACACACATGGATACCTCACAGCAGGCTGTGCTGCTGAGCTTGTAGCCATCCAGATGTTTGACTAGCACACACACACACACACACACACACACACACACACACACACACACGCGCACGCGTGTGTGCGCACACAGCCACTCATATCATGCAGACATTTGCCTTACAGAGAAGGACACTGACAGCCACAGAGACAGAAAAAAAGTGAGAGGGTGAGGGTGACAGACATAGGCAAAAAGATAAATACCAGAGCAGGAGAAGGGACGTTTCCTTTGGGGCTGGTCACTATGCTGTTTTTCGTGCTGTTTGTCTGCGGCTGTGCAGAAAACACAACACAGGGTGTTCAAGTGAGTGAAGAAAGCAGGACACAAACACACCGAGTCCAAATGCTCTTTGGGAGACAGAGTGTGGTCCTGCGGCTTACCACACATCAGTTCAGTTCAGGTAAATTAGAACTCATAAATGAGGGAATCACACAGTTATACAATATTCCCTTATTATCCCCTTGACACATCAGCATAGCTCGTGTTTCCCTTCTGAGGTATGTCTCACCAATGACACCATAGTTAGACATAACTGGTATAAATAGGCCACCACACTACAGAATGTCCTCGGTTTATAATGACAGCTGTGCCTGCAACACATTATTTTTCTCACTTATGCAACTGTGACCAACATTATGACACATATTATTAGCCCAGCAAGTTAGCAGAAGCCTTTTTTTCTGTTTTGGCAAGAACACATAAGTTACATTGCAGTGAATTTAGACACAATGCATAGTTGAAGACCATCTGAGAGAAGTTTTGACAAAGAAGCTACGTGTGTGATGCAGCCATTTTTTTCTTGATACCATAAAGCCTAGAGACACAGAATATAAGTGTAACATTGCAGGAAAAAGCACACAGACATTTACATGCTACCACTGCTGACACACTGCTTAAAAACACGCCAAACCAAGGAGGTTTACATGCCACAGCAACACATATGTAACATGTGAATTCACGCATGCACGCACACACACGCACACAGGTGCCCACACTCTTCTTAACGGTTGTCAATCAAGTGCAGGAACAGAAACCAGTTATTGATATGGAGCAGTGGTTTAGTACCAGAGTCAGTTTTATTCAGTCTTCTTTTCAATGTGTACCCTTTTCTTTCTTTACCAAAATCTAATCAGGTGTAATATTTTTCAACTTAACAGATGCTAAGATGACATACTGAAATTGTGTAATTACCTTTAGAAAAAGGAAAAATTTATAGACCATTTATCCCTGTTTTTGACAGACCACAATCATGTGCATTTATTCCACCATGTCCAACAGGATTTAAAGTGAGTGCTGAAAGGTAAAAAAGGGTTACACCCTCTTCCATTCTGAGATCATGCTGTGTTAGACTCCCTGTGCCAACAGCAGAACTGACTGAACCAATAAAAGCAGAGGAATGATACCTGTCAGCCTTCAACATGTCTATGTCACCTATGGCACCTCTGACCAACACCTGCTCAGTAAGGCAAAAGGGAAAAAAATCACAGGAATCAACAGTCCAGGTGTATTACTAAAAGAAATAACTAAGTTAAAGGGAAGGTGCTTTACCTATAATGAATCATCTACAAAAATGTACTTCAAATCATACAAACTGAACTATAAGTCAACTTCTAGTAAGTGGGATTCCAGCACTGTGACCTTGATGCCAAAAGAAATGGTCAGAACAGTGGAGGAATTTCCCTCTAAGAAGCCAAAGTGAAGACCGAGAACCCTTCTTGTTTTTCACCAGTGAAAGGTTAGTACAGAATCACAGGACAAAGAGCTGAAACACAATTGAGTTACCGATTGATGAACAGGCTCAATTGCTAGCACATGGAGCTGAACCTTGGGTGCCGTGCTGAAAAGTCAAGCTAACTCATTATGAAGAAATGCAGTTCTCAGTCAATTCTGAACATTTGCAGCCAGCAGAAAGTATTCTACACTGACTTCTGATTAGAGACTTGACATGTTTACATTCCTTGTAACATGACTGATATTATTTGTAAAAATGCCACTAAGATAGAATAAAAAAAAAAAAAAGGTAAAAAAGGACCAACGACCAAGACTCTAGGAGCAGTTAACAAAAAGTGAAGAAGATGGAGGGAAGGATGAAAACTGAGCATGAAAACTTAGGGAGAAAAATGTAGAGGTTGGGATTAAAATAGCATCCTCACCATGTACTGAACGGTGGAGCTCGATTTCCGTTTCTGGTGGCCATGGCCAGCCCAAGGGGGGTGGAGGGGGGAGGCAGAGAGAATGAGAGGTGAATGTAATGAGTAATGTGCCGAAAAGAGCCTCGCTTCAACTCACGCCGTTCAACCGTAACCTTCAACATTTTCAATTGTCCTCAAAGCATTATAAGGACTGAACAGGCAATTACATCATGCAAAATGACACAATCAGGAGTATAAACGGGAAAGTACGGATAAACTCATACAGAGCCTTGCAAAAAAATCTGAGCATTGACTTAATAAAACTGCACATTAGAAGAAGGCTCTACACACTTTTCCAGGGCAGTGAAAATAGTGAAGTAATAAGGAACATGGTGAGACTGCGGGGGACCTGTGTAGGAATGTCAGTGGCATTATAGAAGACTTACTGGTGATATTGTGGGAGTCTTCTACTAGGATATTGGTGTAATTGTGGGAATCTTGAACAGGAATGCAGGTAGACTGACAGGGATCTATGTAAGAATGCTGGTGGACTTGTGGAAGTCTATGTGGGAATGCGAGTAGGCTGACTGGGGTTTGTGTGGGAATGCTGGTGGACTTGTGGAAGTCTGTGGAAAAGCAGGTAGAGTGACTGGGGTCTGTGTGGGAATGCTGGTAGAACTGTGGAAGTCTATGCACGAATGCTAGTGGAATGTAAAAAAAAACTGATAAGGAATGGTGAAGGAATAAAGGTAGGAAAGTGACAGGAATAACGTGGGTGACTTCCATGGAAAGATGAGATTTGTCATGCTATACAACATAAAACAAAACATGAACATAGAGAAAAACAAAAAAATGTCAGAATGCAGGTATGCGGGAAGCCCGTTGCTAGGCAATGAGCACAGAGCAGTGGAAGTGTCTATTTCTGGCACAGAGTTTCCAGGGTTCAGACTCACAGCTATTCCTGGAACTGGAGTCACATTCTTGCTGCATCTCTCGCTCTCTCTCTCTCACACATACACACCCATGCACACGCACACACACACACACACGCGCGCGTGTGCGTTAAACACAGAAGAGTGTGGGACAAGGCGTGAAGAAGTGATGACAGACACAGCTGGTAATGTGAGGGCTGAATTAGAGATGTGCTATCCGCTGAACATGGAAAATGCAGCAATAACAAAAGTGTAGAGATGAGTCAGTTTGGTTGAAAAGATGGAAAAGAGGGAGAATTAGATTTAATAAAACAGAATGAATAGAGGGTTAGAGAGGAAAGAGAAGGAAGTCTGTTTTACTGTGAGGGGTTCAGTCCCATTTCAAGCCACTACTCATGGGGACTTACGTTTCTACGTGTTATTGTCACAATAACTTAACAACAGGAAATATAAATGTAAAGCTAAGATGCAGACAGGTCTCAAAGTTTGTGCTTTTGTTTTGCTTCCATGTTAGTAGACAAGCCAATAGCCTGATTCAGTGTCATTTGCCTTCCTACAAGGCACTGTTTAACAGCGTACGTTACACATCAACACTGAAGAAAAAAGAAATATCCTAGTGAAAAAGTGTCAGAGCACAGAATCTTTTTTAAACATTATTCATTGTGCTGTAATTACATAAGCTGTAGTAAATCATACAGCTGTGCAGACTGAAGATGATTCTGTTTTTAGATCTTGCTATCCAGACATGAGCTACTTACAAGCTTAGTAAAACACACAAGGGATAAAAGACTTTTTTTTTGCTAAATTTGAACATCTTTTTCCCTGCTCCTTCTCTCAATATGTGCTGTTAATACCAAGGGAGACGAGAACGAACACTCTGCCTCTTTCTACAAGCAGCAACTATTGCCCCTGTAGCTGGAATCTCCAAGCCTTCACACATGTAAATTGTGTTTATCCGACACTTCCTACATGAAAGTGTGTGGCATTCAGCAAGCGGCCGTCAACTTTGACATGCTATAAATCCATTACCCAGGATTTATAGGTGAGGATAAGAAAAGAATCACTGAGCCTGGTTGGAGGGGAGGAGTGCAGACCAGTATTGCCTGGTGGGATAACACTGGTGAGTGAACCCCCCCCCAACATCCCAACTTCCTGAGACAAAATGTCTCAAGGCAGGAGGCTGGTTCACAAACCACAAGGTAAAACTGTGGTTGGGCAAGCAAGTAAATAGATCAGCAGACTTCACCCTGTTATACTGTGGTAGTACTGGCAAACATGAGTCTAGCAGACCCAGGTATGTACCTCCTTATTGGGCTTGAAATGTTAACATACTGCCATGGCGTTCCAACTCTGTCAGCAGTGTGGTCAAACATACTCATTTCAAGTCACACACACACACACACACACACACACACACACACACACACACACACACACACACAAGCTCATGGACACCAGCAAAAAGCACAGAGGAACAGAGAAACCAGCTGATAGACAGAGACGAGACACCAGCTACACAAAACAGTAGGCCAGAGGAAGCAGAAGCAGGCTGGAGAGTTACAGGAGGAAACTCAGGCCAGGAGCCAGCCACAGAGTTGGGTGGTCCTACCTTGACATCTGCTTTCTTGTTCAGCAAACACTTGGCTGCTGTAAAAGGGGGGTGGAAAGAGAGAGATTCAGAATGGAGACAAGACTTGGGTCTGAGACAGACACACACATGCACACAAAAACACACCAACCTGAAGTTTTAATACTCAACAACTGACAGAAACAGCAGAAGGATAAGGTTATTGTTCACCCAACTGCCCCCAAAACAATGACATACAGCAGTACTGCAACAATGAGTTAAGCAACAACAAGAAAATACACTTAAGTCAAGAAATAAGTTTTTCGACAGCAAGATGACTGCACATTTTGAAATGCATTCATCGGAACCAATAATGGGTGCGAGCAGAGAGAACATGTTGCATAACGTAGTAGAGCATGGTGTAATTGGGATAATACCTTGTGACAGAGGGAATATTAAACACACATTATGATCTAGGCTGAGATGTTCCCCAGGCCCTAGTCAGAGGCATGTTTCCACCATGAATAATGCAGAAAAACTCTCTCGTGCGCACGCACGCACACACACACACACATGCACACACACGCATGTGCGCACACGCACACAAACGCACAACACAAACTTCTATATACACTCAGAAATTCTCTTAAATATAATTTCCTTCCCTATAGACACATTCAAACAGTCACACAAAAACTCATGCATCCATATATAATCTTGTAAACACAGACTGGTCAGCACACACATAATTTCACAGCCACATGACACCATCACGCTCACACTTTTGCTGTCTCTAACAAATGCATTTCACAACAGGACATTTTCATATATTACCATACATTTAGAAATACACATGACCTTTTGCTCATTGACATGACACACACAAAATTGCATACAGTGTCATCAGATTCAGACACACATACACACAGAGAGCCAAGACCACTGTGTGGTCATTACACGTCAAGACAGGTAAGAGCCACTCTGGGCTCACTAAGCAAAAGGACATGATGGGTTAATGTAACGGCACACTGGGAGCCGTGACCACATGTGTGGCAGGGGGCTCTTTGTGGCACTTGAAGCCTCACTGCATGTCCTCACATTGTGCAGCTTCGCTGGTATAAACAGTGCGGGAGCATAGTCAGAGGCTCACATGCGTGTGCTGCGTCAAGCGCCAGATGTGCAGGACATTCACATGTGCTCCATGTTCATACACACAAGCTGGCTAATGCAAAGAACCCTTTCAGCATTCTGACTTTTCTTTAAAACTGCAAATAGAGCAAGTACTCCTTCCCCTTTTAAACAATTAAATATTCACTAAAAATTAAGCTTTTTAAAAAGTGTGGAAATGTACCAACATTGACATTTTGTTCCTGCTAATCAACAGAGATTCAGAGAAGGCTAATTTATCAGCATGCTGAAGCGTCTTAACCTCCCAGGTGCCTAGCTGTCCTTGAAGGTTTCCTCTCACAATTAATGAGAGTAGCAAGTGAAGGCAGCAGAACAAACTCGGCAGGTCAGAGAAGACAATCACACTGTAATTATCTAAAAGCCCAAGAGAGGGCGCTGTTTCTTTGTGGCATTAACCCTAAAAGCAAGACTCCTTACCTTGGCACACATTACAGAAGCAAGAGAGAAGACAAAGAATGGAAAAAAAGATTAAGAAAAAAATAACTAATATATCTGTCATACTGTCAAAAACCAATGGAGTGCAAGGGGTTCAAGTCCAACTTAAATTAAAAATATAAAATCAGTAAACATCAACAGATGTTTGCCTGAAGAGATACAACCAGTAATAACTGCATGGTTGACCAAGAGCAACATTTCTCTTGTAAATTACAATTTAAAAAGAAAGTCAGAAATTAACTGTTAGTATACTTTGTAGATACATTATATCATGATAACAGTCTCTTCCAAATTAGAAACAAACATTTTCTAAAGTAAAGAAAGAGACAAGAATTGCTAAAGAGTGTAAATCATATTTTTAAAGGAAATAGATTTGTATAAATTACTAATGCAAAAATGTTCAATACGATTAACAATAATTACTAACTCATATGTGCATTTAACCTTTTGTAGACAATGAGTGAGAGTAGGAGCCTGTGAAAGACCCTGCTCACAAATTGTAGAGTTCATCGTCCAGATGTGCTCATCTATAATGAGGGGTGCTGAGTTTAGGCTGAAAACAGAAACTACTTACTGTCAACAACTGTTGGCAAGGGGTTTAGCAAGAACAGACATTTTTTACTTACTGACCTACTGTAAGGTGGGGCCAACAGTGCACAACAATGACAGACATAAGATGGTCAATAATAACCATTTGTTAGTAAGGGCGCTAGGAAAGGGCAGGTCCTATAATAGAACTCCATAAAGACAGATACCATGAGACGGGACCAAAAACAATCCTTGATTACTAAAACAACTGGAGCAGGGTGTGGCAAAAAAAAAAATCAGACCTCTAAATATGACAGGCAAAAAGTTGCCATTCACAGACCTTTCTTACTGGGGGAGGGGGGTTACATGAAAGCAGACTTGTGGGAATAGGATAGGAACATTGGCTTGGTAAATATAGATTTGGGGAACCAGCAAAGAAGGGCTCATATTTACACAAGCTTGCTGATGGCACACACTACCAACACCTCCAAGGTGTGTCTGGTTACTGATGTAAGGTCACAAAGGCTTGCCTCTGCTTCACTGACAAACATGAACATAGATCTTGTGCTGTTGCTCCGCGGTGAAATCTCAGCAGGTTTTAAAACACTGACATGCCAGTATTGTGAAAACTGCATAAACAGAACCCCACAACTTAGCTTGACAGAGAGCTTCTGTACATGCATCACACTGGAGCCTCCAGCAGCCCTCACCACAGTGCATGCGTCAGGCCCAGCCCCCACCCCACACATACGCACACACATCATCTCCAAGCAACATCCAGCGGGCCATGGGCAGCCAGGGGCCCTCAGCCAGCAGAAATCACAAGAGACTCACAGCGAGCGCACAGAGACAGGCTCAGAACCAGGCAAACCGAGCTGGAGGAGAAAGAGAGGAGGTGCACGAAGCACGGAGAGATCCGGGCCACGAAAGGACGGAGGAGGAGAGGCACGAGTGGCAGTGAGAGGGGGGGGACAGACGAACACGCACAACGCAAGTTATTTCTGTCGTGCCAGTGCAATGTTGCACTTGAAGCACAGCTGGACAAACAGAGTCAGCGTAAAACGAGGGGAACAGGAGGGAACGGTCATGCAGGGCTCCCACGGGGCCGTGCTGCAAGGAAACAAGGTGGAGCTGTGAGTGAGACGAGGGGGTGTGGTGCGGCGTGGCGCCGTGGGCTGGCACAGCGCGCCTCTCCCTGCTCTGCAGAAAGTTTGGGCTCCCTTGGCTGTTGGCTGTAAGGAAAAAAAGGAGCAGGACAGGCAGGGGTGTCGCGGCATGCGCTCCATGCGTCATGCTCCATGCGGAGTAGGCGTAGGGAGGGGGGCTCAGGCGCTTGAAAGGGGAGGGACAGAACGGGCGCAGCCCTCTGGCTACCTTGCTCCACCAGCCCTCCGGTTGAGCTGGCGGCCGCGGCGGCAGCGACAGCTGCAGTGACGGCGGCAGGAGCCGTAGTTTGCCGGCCCACTGCGTGAGTCCCAGCGCCACGAAGAAAACAAACGAAAAGGACACGCGAAAGAGAGGGAGAGAGAAAAGAACCAACTATTAGTCAGAAAAGAAGGGGGGTAAGCACAGAAGCGTTGAATGAAATTATTTTTTTTATTGATAAGACTGAGGTCTCAAGGGCTCAGAGTAAATCTCACAGTGAACTCAGAGGAGTTCTGGCACAGCTTGCCTGGCACACTGAAATAGAAGCGGCCTACTTAACCACACGGACTCTTCGCCAGGCAAAGCCGCTATGGAAAGGGAGCGTGGTGTCAGACCAGATCAAACACACAGCCTTAGCTTTGAGTCTGGCACAACGTGGCACACTGTATTTGTTTTCCTAACTGAACATTTTACTGCCTTTTGGTCTCCACCCTGTCCAAAGAACAAGCAGGACCTTCAACTGAGCATCTGAAACCATGGCACACAATGTGGTGCGGGAATACAGGCCCATCCACTGACGCTCACTGAGGGAAGCGCAATTTTTCATGATGGAAAAGAGAGAGCAAATTTAATGAAGACAGTACGTGATCTTAAAGAAACTCACTTCCTAATGCCAGAGAAACATGCATACTGCATTTCAGGATCCATTCTGTACACCTTTATAGGAAGTCAAGTACATATACACTCACCAACAGACCAATACTCCTTTGCAAATTAAAATAATCAAATGATAAGATACACAGTGCGGTCGCCTCCTAATATGCTCCTCTTCTGTGAGGTGCAGTGGTTAAAATCCAAGTCAACAAAACCTTCTAGGCTGTGACCTCTCATTCCAATCCAACAGCATGCGTGTTAATTGGGACACCCAGGTTAATCTCTGCCACCCCTGCTGTGTCTTTGTACTGTAATAATAAAACAATAAAGAGGCTCAGCCACCCATAAAACGAACACAAAAAACTTCAAGTGACCACTGAAACATGTGTATTAGTCATTAGAGCCCCTCAGTGGGGAGCTGCTACCTGGGTTGGAGTGAGTGTGTTTCGCTGGCTCGGAGGCCATCCACTTACCAGAGAAGTTTCGTGATACCAGCATAGTGGTGAGGATGGCTCCCTGTTGGCAAAAGAGGCAGCTGTCACCTTCATAAGGTAACACAAGTGTGGTGATGGGTGATGGACGCATACATGGGACAAATCTCTATCGCTTGTCCCAATGTCTCTGAGTACCATGAGTCACAATGGTGGCCTTCTAGGGCATCTAAGGTCAACCCACTGCAAGATGTCTCATACTAACTGATACTTCAAACCCAGCCACACTCTCGTGGGTAAGATGAAGAACACTGAAAATTCTAACCTTGAGCTTCCTCCTGGCGTTGAATTTCTTAAGGCACTCCACCGTCTCTTGTCTGTGCATCATAGAAGCCACTGTAGAGCGTTGCTGTAACAGGAACAGACATGTGTAGCGGTGCACAAGATATTTGTTGCTCTGCACACTTTAAACGAAAGGACAGCACTTGTAAATGCATGTGCCCACGCTTCTGTGCGGCCCGGCACTTTTCCTGCAAGACACTCACGCAGACCCACGGGTGCTTGAGGGCTTCCTGCGCCGTGATCCTCTTGGCCGGGTTAATGGTCAGCATCTGGTTGATCAGGTTCTTCGCCTCAGGTGTCACCGTGTCCCACTCTGGGGAGGGAAACTGCAGGAACACAGACCTTGCATCTACATCTTGTTAAACTGTCTGACAGCTCACTTGAAAACTAAAGGAAATGAGCTCTAATTTTCTAACAAAAAACATTGGCTGCGGTTACATGGACATTTTTTCTTCAACTGGACTGAAATCATTCTGATAGAAGATTCAAATTTACCTGTTTACATGGATGCTAAGCTGATAAGGTACGTTTACATGCGCAGAGCATTTAATCAGAATAAAACTTTTTTGCAAAGTGGTTCCGCCCGCTTTGACGTGTATTCTGGCTTTGTCAAACTTTTCAAAAACATTTTTTTTCAGCCGACAAGGTGTTCAATAATTTTTAATTCTTTTAAGGTTTGTAACAAATAAGTAATATCCATCGCAGACCAGTTTGGCTTTGTTGCCGGCGTGTTTCTGTCCCGCCCAAAAACATGTCAAGTCACCTAAAGTTAACTTCATTCCAATATGATGGAAATGACTGGATAAAGTGTTTACATGTCCAAACGATCAGATTACTAAAGTGTTACACCACCCCTCTTATTCGGATAGAAAATCCATCCAGATTGAGGCAGATAAGATCAGTCTGTTCTGGTTACATGAAGTGGTTACATGATGCATTTTTATTCCAAATGAGCCATTATTCTGGTTAAATGTGGAATACCAGGGTCTATGTAAAGGCGGCTACTGTTAAAAAGTGAAAAAAAGATAGAACCAAATGAGTTGGGGAGAGAGGAAGACTGCTCAGTTGCACTCACATCATAAGCTCCTGCTTTGATCTGCTGGTACAGTTTGTGCTGGTCTTCATCCCAGAATGGCGGGTAGCCCACTAGCAGGATGTACAGGATCACACCTGGGTCAGGGACAGACGGGGAGGAGAACAGTTATCAAGGTGTGATCCCCAGCTACGTCATTACACCAAGTTTCTGTTCCCAGAGTTCACACCCAGGACAGGAACTTCACACAGTAGATACCCTCTAATCCATCTTTAACAGCACATGACTACAGCAGAAACAGTGGGGCAGTTAGCTCCCAGCTAGGGATGCTACTGCCTGGAAAAGGAATGACAGCATACAGCATACACTATGTTAAAACATGGAAACTGAAAGAAGCTAAAGGAAGAGAGCAAAGCTGTAGTCTCCATGTGTGCATGTCAGTTTCCTGTGTGTCTGTGCCTGTGAGTACCTGAAAGAAACGCCTCTGCAGATATGTGTGTACATGTGCGTGTGGAACACTGCTGCTCACCGCAGGCCCAGATGTCCACAGGTTTGCCATAAGCCTCCTTTCTCAGCACTTCAGGGGACAGGTACCCTGGCGTCCCAGCAAACCCTGCCATAAAGGGGAGGCAAGCATCAGGTCACATGACAGAGGTCTGACTGGTTTTTCACTCTCTTTTCTCTCTGTCAACATCTGAAAAGCTCAAGAAAATAATTATGCTACTTCAAGAAAACAATTATGCCTCAAAATATAGAAAGATGAATTGGACCTGACAAATATTAGAATTAATTTTTGCCATAAATCCATCCATTATCTTAACCGCTTATTCCTGGTGAGGGTCGCAGGGAAACCTGGAGCCCATCCCAGAGCACATAGGGCGCAGGGCAGGGGACACCCAGGGCAGGGCGCCAACCCACCACAGGGCAATTTTTGCCATAAATAACTGTTAAAATTATTTATGAATAACTCTTTATATGCCTAATCCCTGTTACTGGTAGCATCAATTTTAGGGATTATGAACAACTATTAATGTAGAAGAAAAGTGTTTTTTCACAATGGGTGATATTGACACTGATAATTTGATCTTTGTCTAACTGAGGGCTTTCTGAATAAAGGGGATGGTCTCAAAGCACCGCCCACTGGGCTAATCTGTCCCCATAAACAAACTGTTTCTCAGTCATGGGCAAAAATGACGTGGCTACGCACCAAACCAAGCCTGCTGATCTCCTTGCACCTCGATGGCAAGTCCAAAGTCAGCCAGCTTCACGGCGGCATTCTTGCACTTGCTGGCCAAGAGCAGGTTCTCAGGCTGTGGAGGAGAACAGGGTGCGGGTGGGGGGCGTTTAAATTACCACTTCCCCCCACAAGCACACAAAGACAAAGGTGCTGCTTGGACCACCCACATGCACACACACACGCACACATCCAGCTGTGAGTGTCGCAGCATGTAAAGCAATATAACAAAAGGATGCGCAGTCCTACAGTGGAGATGCGGGCTCAGTCGTCCCTGTGCCACATTGAATATTAGATAACAAGAAGGCGAGAGAATGCAAACTGTCTGTTCTGTCATGTAGGGTAGACAGGCTGGGCTCCTTGTCCTCACACTGCTCTGTGGAGATGCCTGCTGTCAGCGGGGCGCCCACAAGGCTGTGAATGAAATGGAGCCAAGAGCTCTCTGCTCCAACACTGGTACGCATGTCTCACAGTCAGGCCTGCAGCACAAGCAGGTAAGAAGTCCAGCAGTGGACAGCAGGCACAAGGAGTTTGGCCTTGGGAGTGGGACATAATATACAACTAAATGACACGGCCTGTTAGAATTACATTACTGGGTGTTTAACACTGCAGAGCTATGCCACTTAATTTGGGCCAGATCCAAAGAATCGGAAGCCGTTAATTGTGCGAAGATGATTCTCTTCTTTAGACACAGTTAACATTTTCTGACTAGGATGAGGTCACGGGTTTCTCGCTGTCCTGCCGGGGGAGTCAAATTAATAGGTGTCAGCTGCAGAGCGTAACCGTGCAGTGCTGCTGGTCCGTGTTGCTGCTGTGATCACGCCCTCTCTCAGTTAAGCTTCCTCCTGTGCAGCCCACTGGTCTTCTGTATTCTATCATGGTAAGTAACACACGCACATGCAGACACGTACGCACGCTGCAGAGCGAGAGGTACAAGCACTGCTAGTTCTGCTGCATTCCGCAGCACTGCAGCCATGTCCCCCAGTCTGCGGATGCTGCTATAGGGAGTCACGGCAGTGTGTCCAGGAAACTGGTAGACAGATGCGTATCCAGTGACACCCAATGTGCCTTCTGCTTGTCCTTCAACAACCTATATTTCAGACAGGCTCTGAGAGATCACATGGGCAACATTCTGTTTTTAGCCCATAATTTCATTGCAGAATTACAAGCGTACTATTCGTTATATAACAATGCTTGATGTCACATACACCAAATGCTTATTTCCAAATTTTCATGCTTTGATGCCAAGACATAGCAGTTACAAGACAGTCTCTGGGGATCTAAAATATTATTTGTTAATAAGATGGTGCACAAGGCCAAATGATTTAATGACTTCTTACTATTACTCTCTTTTATTGTAAGAGGGGGTGAATAAATATTCATAGGGACATTAATTTGGCATAAAAAAATACAAAGCAAAGAGCAAATCTTATTTAAGTTTTGCATGTCTTTCCAGTATTGTTACTTACCTCAAACCATCTTTGGTTTCATCAGTCTTTTCACACAGTTAGCGTGCTATTCTGGACCTAACTGGCAGCAATATACTGTGGCTGCAAAATGACTTAGTGATGTCTTCAGACCCTTGATGAGAAGCTGACACACTAATGGAGGGCGAACCCTTTCCTGGTGACCTCCAGATCACCTGGACACAACTGGTCCATAATCCAGACCAATTCAGTACTACCACTGCTTTGATGCAAAGATATGTCATAGTTTTAATGTGTCCTATAACTATTTTCTAGTTATTATACATTTCAAGTATTTATCGAGCTCTGAATGTATCAGCATTCACTCAATAGAACTAGAAGTTTTTGGAAGGACACAGAAGGATTATTATATGCTGTTTACACTTTTAAAATTCTTTTAAACTGAAACAGCTCTACTCAAAACCAACAAAGTGAAGCATGTGAAAGGCAGCAGAGTAGTTCACAGTGATTTATCTCTCATGTCACTTTTGCTGATGCTAAACTGGGATTATGTAAAGCATAACCCAAAACAAACATAATGGCATGGCTCACAATTTATACAACGGGCGCCAATTGTCAAATGTACACAATTACAATCCTTAAAATTCTTTCCGATCGCAAAAATATTTCTTAGCATGGAATAAATTAACTCTAGAGTATTTTAATAATAACAAAACAATAATGAGATCTAAAATAACCTTTAAAAAAACATAATACCTTTTTCTGAGAATTTGAATAAACAAACATGCAGGTAAAGTCTGTCAACAGGTAGATATGCTTCCTGTGCTGCAGCTCCATAGGGGATTATTTGAAGACAGATGCTTTTTTGTATAGAAATCTTTCTGTTCAATCAAATACCTCTTCCAAAACATCTAGACATTGGCTACTGTCAAGGTATTGTTCTTTTTGTGTACCTCATAAATATTTTACATGATTTGGTAAAACTTGCATACACACTTCCCCATGGGCAATCAATGCTGAACAGGTAATGCTATGCTGTAAAATGCTGTGTACACAGATTGCACTGTGAAACATGCAGTTTATGCAGAAACTTTAGGTTAAGAACACAAGTAAAATAACTAATTTAAAAAAACTCGTATGTCAAGACATTCAAAAATCACCATAAAGGATCATTAAAAAGTTCAGCAGATATTTCAATGAAACAAAATGCCAAGACCATTAAAGTCATCAAAATTCACAAACACAATGCATTTTTTCATCTTAGAGTTTAAAACCAAACATCGAGACACTTCTGAAACACATCTAACCAGACTGAAAGGCAAGGATTAAAGGCAAACAGGCTGGCAAAGTCGAGTCACATGCAGAACACAGACACAAACAGTGCATGCACAACACAAGACAGCACAGCCAGCAAGCCCTTTGGATCACACTCTGCCCAATTCTGGGCTAAGACAACACGAGATCCAATCCTACCGGTGCATAGTTTAAAAAATAAAATTAAAAACACTAAATATTTACTTGCACCAGACTACACACAAGCACACAGAATACACAGACCACTGGAACATATATCCGTAACAGGGCAACCTTAACGTGACAGGGAAGATTTAAGAGGCTCACTTAAAACCATAAACAACAAGGGAGGCAGTCAATCAAGTCAGACAGAAGGGCTAAAATAACATCAGAACGATGTGATTTCTCATAAATTAAAGATAGAAGGCATCTGCAGCCAAAGCACATCAAAGGCTTTCAGATGGATTTTAAAGCACACGGTGGCACTATGTACACTAAGACTTTTTTAGGCTGAGGCCGTTCGGACCAGACAAGGGTACTGGATTTCAGTAGCACAGCCGTAGGCTGCATTACACCCAGTTGTTCAGAACACGCACTATAATCACCGCTCTGGAGACCGAAAGGGATTTTTACAGAAAGTATCAGTCAGAGGAAAATGAAAAGGAATACAAAGAGCCTCACAAACAGAATCAATCAAAGCCACATCAACACTAAACTAAGCTTTACAAAAGCAGAAAAACAAAGTTAAGTCTAAACCTGTAACTGCAGACCATCTTCAACCAACTTACATTTTGATGAGGTTTTTTTGTTGTTATAACCTAATCAGACACATGAAGAATGTCTGCTCATCTAATTTGAAAAATATGTGTCTAGTCCAGTATTGGTTGAACTGTTTTGGAATGGGGTTGGCTGTCACCTGACTATATACTTTCAGACAATCAAGCATAAAAGCACATATGTACATGTACACACACACACACACACACACACACACACACACACACACACACACGTATCACTGAGGGGAGCATCCACAAAACCACAGTCCAATACAACTCTTCTTAAAACGAGCTCTTAGAAACGACAGCCACATTAAGAAAGGCAAGTATCTAGGTCAATAAAACTCAATAAAATACTACATTCCGTACAGTGATTAGATTATAATGTCAGCCACACACACACACACATTCAAATACAAAGGCTCGAAGGACAGCGACATTACCAGAGCTGTCACTCACCTTCAGATCTCGGTGCACCACGCCCATTTGGTGGCAGTGAAGCACCGCCTCCAGGATCTGCTGGATGCAATGACTGCATGCAAACACCAGGTGGCGTGTTAGTCTGAGCAGCGCTACAGTCTCGTGCACAGGCCAGGGTGGTGGTAGGGGGGAGAGGGGGTTGGGTAGTGTTGGATGGGGCCAGGCCTGCCCTTTGGATATACACTACTGTGTCTCCCCAGGTCAGGCTGATCAGCAGCCATACACACAGCAGCCCCCCGCCTTGTAAAAACTACTAACTAAAGGATCAGTAAACCTATCCCTCCAAACAGCACTCCCAAACAGGTTGTGGCCTGCAAGGGTCATACCTAAGAAACATACATTTTCTACACATGACTGTATAAGAAAATTGTGGTTATAGGTGGAGCCAATAAGAACTTCCTCAGTCTGTCTGCTGGGCCATGTTAAAGCTGAACATCACTCAGATCTTCAGCTGTATCAGCAAAACGAACAGAACGTAACAGAGTCTGCTTGGACTCTGCTTGAATGCAACCATTCCACTGGTGCTGTGGGAGCTGCCAAAGTGCCCATGTATGGCTAGGGCTGTAGAGGGCGCTCTGTTAGGTTAAAATAAATATGACAGTTTATCACAGATATAATCCTCTGAAGGCCAGGTGAGGGTTGATTGTTTTATCCTGCATGTAACCTGGGATACTAGTAACGTGACCCAATTGCATCTGCATTTTCTAGAAGTGAAGAAGTACATCTTACGCTGTACTCAGAGCAAACTACACAACTCACTGGGTTACACCAACAGATGGCTTTTCAAGAAGCCCACACCCCACTAACATTTCAGAAAATGGGATCCTTGAAAGAGAGCACTGTATCAGTGCACATGGGACAGGCCTGGTCTGAGGAGGCAGGGCTGACAGGGGAGAATGGAACTTCAAAACAAATCTTTACTTTCAATTAACCTCATTACTTATGGGTTACACAGAAATCCATTCTTTAAATGGACACTGACACTCAGCAGTAATGTTTAGTGAAAGCTCTGTGATGAAACACAAACAGCACAAACAAACATGTACATGGTCTCTAGCACAACAGGGGTGCAGGGATTCATGGGAAAAAGCTCTAGGGACTAAATTTACATTGTTGAACAATCAGTGCTAGTAATGAACTCGTCTCTTCTTGGCTACCACCAGCAAATGGTAAAAAAGGTACATCAGTCTTAACAGAAAACAGGCTATGAAACAGACAGTTCTGAAGTCACTGACAGGAATGCTTGCCTTTACCTGTGCAGTGACAGGTGTACACAGAAGAATGTGTACAGTTTGGCAGGCACACAGACGCACCAGCGGGGAGCGAGAGCTGCCACGCGCCTCGCCTGCATGCCCCACAGCCAGACGCCGGATTCACACATGCCGTCTGTGTACCAAAGCCCCGCGGGCGGAAGACTGAGCATGTGGGCTGCAACACGACCCCCCTGCTTCCTGTCCACCCCCTCTCTCCATGCTGCCTGCCCAGGGAGCTCACAGGTGGGCTGACCACTGAACCCTCTGCCCCCTGACTCCTGTCTCTGCCGCTCCATGGGGAGTGGGGGGAATAAATGCTGACGTGTCTATTTCAATGGAAAGCCTCTTTGCACAGACACTTCCTCCAGGAAATGAGGTCTGTATGAAAGAGGACTTATAATCAATTCAATTAATTTTTATATAGCGCCTTTCAGAATATTAGTGCTCCAATGCACTTCACAGAAGTAGGTGTACAGAAACTATTCAAACTACAACTGACAACTACAACTGACAGATTGAATAAATATTAAAACCACAATGAGAACATTAATTTGTCTACACACACTCAATAAAGAAAAACCCCTACAGAGACTTAAACTTCTTTGGCAGGGGTACATGAGAGAAACTTTACCAGCTATGTAGCACTGGACCTGAAGCAATGACAAGTGGCACCCCATGATATTTTGTGAATTAGAAACGCGTCCTCCAGAGAGACAGAGACAGCCAAGGAAGGGAGTAGGTTCTGCTGTGCACAAGCAGCGCATTTGTGTGATGTGAAGACTTACTCTGGCTTTAGCTGGCACGAGAAAACCTGAGCTATAAATCACCATCCTGCTGCTAGTCAGTCAGGGATCAGGGCACATCTGGGCTCCCAAATGGGTGAATCCTGAGTAGGTCTCAGCGTGTGTGTGTGTGTGTATGTCTGTGTGCGTGAGTGTGTGTGTGTAGGTGTGTGGGAGTGTGCATGAGAAAACAGACATACATTCCCATGCGTGTAAAACTACAATGAGTAAACACACAAAAAAATACTTTCAAAGATTATGACCTTAAAAAGGAATGTGTACTGGAGTGTGTGTGTGTGTGTGTGTGTGTGTGTGCGTGCAGTGCTTGTGAAAGTATGCATCTTACTGCTCAGTAGTAACGTTATGGTCTCAGAGTGGCTCTTGTCCATAACCCATGAGCAGGACGAGTCTAATGGACAAAGGAAGTTAAAAACGCAATGAGGCATTTCTTCCCAACTGCCATCTTCATAGTTGATTTGTACTGCATGACACTCTGGCAAATAACATAAGTGAGAGAGGATGGGACTCTAAAATCCAAAGGCTGAACCTCTCAAAGAGTGTCAGCCTGTCAAGTGGATGGCTACATATGTACATACGTGCACGTGTGTGTGTTAGCATGTTATTAGCACAACCAAAGAACTGTGACTTCTGAGAGCAGTGTTTTTAGCCCATGTTACTTGCAGGGTGTAAAGGGTGCACAGGAGCAGGGCAGGGTGTGGTGCGTCTGCCAGAGCAGTGTAGTGCTGTGTTCTCTTCCTCTTGTCCTGCCGCCAGCGTGTAGCAGATTCTGCGGGGTGGGTAGGCACGGAATCACTGTGGCCCATAGTGATGGGCAAACAAACCGCCTTGTATGCACTTTTCATAACCACCACCCCTTCAGCTGCACTTTGGATTCCTGTGGAGCACTAAATCTAGTGTCTGCTCTGGTGCAGGGCTCAGATGGAGCCTCATCAGAGACCATTTTTATGCATTTTTATGTCTCACATCACTTTCTTTCCCCAGTGCTCAAAAACAATACATACATTCACATTGTGTAGATATGCATGTACATAACGGTATCATTGGAACCAAAAATAAAATAATGGGTACCGGGCTGCAAAAAAATATAATATATATTTTT
>JABJVR010000035.1:6482996-6503860 GCA_025773905.1 Chitala chitala
GCTAATTACATAAGTGAAACATGGCAGGAAAGGAGACATCTGGTGGACACACGAGGTATGGCAGGCGGGACGTGACAAGCTATATTCTAATATATTACATTAGATACAGGAATACATTAATAGGCAGCATCGTGAATATTTGGTTTGTCTTGTATTGCAGACCTCGTGTATTCAGTCGTTAGTGTATTGATACATTTTTACCTCAGACGCCCTATGGATCTGAATCCGTGCCATAATGAAACAATCAATCTCGACCATCATGTTGATTTTGGACAACTGTGCGCAGGCATATTGGTTTGAAATGCTAAAACAAAGCAGATAACAATCATTGTAGTCAGAAGTTACGCAAATTGTTTATGCCGCTAATTTTGAAGTCCCCCCCCCTGCGTATAGTACTGGTTTATTTTGTTTAAAAAGAGGTTTATCTCTTTCTTCGTTTGCATCCAACTGAGTACTTGACATAGGAAGTTATTCGATTAATGGGACACAAACAGTTTCTAGCTGTTGCAGTTGGTTGTTAAAAATGTAGAGCTTTGAAATTGGCGGTGAACTTTAAAGAATCTTTGCATGTTTCTTTTTGTTCACACGTGTAAATGCAATCCAATTGTGAGTTTTATTCTGGACCGCTGTGGTCACTGATCCTTTAATCCTCGCGGAGAGATCCCTGCGCTAATCTGAAGTACACGATGCATGATTGCTCTGGATCTGGAGAAAGGAATGTTTACGTGAGATCATTCCTTATGGTTTCTTTCCGTGTGTTTCCGTCGCCCCGTTCATTACTTTGGCTTGCTTGTTTTGTCGTCGTGGGTCACTGTGCTGCCGAGGACGATGTCTGAATGCCTGCAGCTATCTGGAGCCCTTTGCAGGATTGGCTTTTATTCGGTAAGATTTAACTCGTATCGGTAGTACTTGTGTTGGATAAACGTGTGCGTGTAAACGGTATTTTTAGATTTTTCAGCGCACATCACTTCTTGCTTTCTCAATTAATTAAGTAAGATTGCTCCATTTGGTACAAATGTTTATGTAGTATTATGGCTAACCGTGCGTACAGATACTACCAAGCGTCAGTTATAAAACCGATTACAGTATTCAGAAAAGAATTTTGATAGTGTATTATTTTTGTATTGATTGTCAGAGTATTACCAATGAACCAACTGTGTAATTATCCAGACTATACATTAATTGCCTTCAATTATTTTATTTTATAAAATTATTTTTTTCAATTATTTTTTGAAATTCTCTGAAAAGATGTTTAATTTGAACAAAGATGGTTGTGGAGAAATGTAAAATGATGCGTTTCGGTTATGTTTATACTTTCGTGATTGGAGAACAGCAGAAAGTGAGTGAATAAAGAAGTGTGACATTTAAAATTGGCGTGACAGGTCTCGTTGGGAGATGAAATATACTTTCCTCTTTACAAAGAAGCGAGGTTTATCGATGTGATTGGAGGCTTTTCACACACCTTCAGAAAACACGCACCGATTGGATGACGTCATGCTCTAGCTGCACCACTATAGGTTGGGGAGTGTTATGGTTCTACCTCAAGTTTTGGTTTGTGGAGTAACGCAGGACTTTTTAGCACGTGCGCTTGACAGAACCCACACAGAACTCTTACATCCTTATATTCTTTTCCGTTGTCTACTTTGCAGTGCACGTTTTGAGTAACCTGTAGCTGTTTATTTTCCCGACACTTGTCTGATGGTTAATATATTCTCTGTATGGCGCCTAACACTCAAGGTCGCCATACAGATAAATTCAGTAATTAGACTTAATAAAATATTAGAAACGGATCTGAGGTTTTTCTTGCATGTCCTTTTTGCCTTTTCATTTTTGTTTGAGCTAAACTGTTTGTTTTACTCAGAATTTGAAAGGAAACTGGCTGTTCTAAAATTAAACATTTCTAAACAATCAATTTTAGAATCGGCTAACACACACTCTATGAACACTGTACACATCTCTGGAATGGCTAATAAAATGAGATTAAAAATCTAGCCGATATTTAAATTGCTTTCTTTATACACGGTCTATGAAACTGCACTTTCTCTTGCATGCTGTCATTTTACGTCAGAAAATGACAATGTGATGAGGTGGAATTGGAAACTGGGTTATTGAGAAATTGTCTATTATGACATTTCGTGATGTTTTCTGTTTGGAAATAAAGGCATTATCACAGGGTCTGGCTTGTGTTTTGCAGAAGGGAACACGCTTGTATGACATTATTATTTTTCATTATCAGTCACGTGCTGGCAGGTGTGTGTGTGTGTTTGTTTATGGCATCACTGGTTAGAAAAATGTGTACAGTGCAAAAACTACGTGTTATTATTGCAATGTACACATCCCAAATAAATACATAGCAATTTTAATCTATAAAATGAATGGAGAAGTCCAGCAATATACTATTCGAGAGATGGTGTGGATTCTGCGAGAAAATCGTAGTTCCAAAATCCACCAGTAGAGGCTGTACAAGAGATACATGGAAAAAGCACAAAAGAGTAAATTAGATCAATTTTAAATAAAAAGAGTATTGTTTAAATATACTGTAAAAATGTGTCACTTTGTTTATTTTTTTTTTTAATATTGCAGTGGCAGATTTGGGAGCTACATTTTTTTGCAGAATCTTTCTCCCCTTCTCGTGAATAGAATACATGAGAGAACTTGTTCACAGTACAAAGATCAAGAAGTGGGCAAAGAGGACGCACGGTCACCCCAGGATTTGTATCTTGATCTTGGAACGTCCAACAAACGTTGCTCAGATGACCTGAGAGAGTGGCCAGAATTGCACTTGTGTACGAGGTCAGCAAGGTAAGTTGAGGCCAGGGCATTCAGGGCCTTAGAGACAAATAACAAAAGTTTGAATTTAACTTTAAATTGAAACGGCAGCCAATGAAGAGAATGGAGAACAGGGCTCTGAGGTCCTAGTCAGAAAGTGAGCAGCCGAGTTCTGAAACCAGCTGATGTAAAGCAGATTGATTGATATGTATGTATAAGGCATTACAGTAATCTAACCTAAAACTAATGAGAGCATGAATTGCTTTTTTAAAGTTTCTCTGACTTAGAAAAGGTTTACCCTTAGCTAGCAGGTGAAGCTGAAATAAGCTTGTTCTCACAGCTGCATTAACCTGGCTGTCAAAGTGCAGATACTCATTAAAAATTAATGTTTAAGCATAGAAGATTTGAGCCAGCAACTACTTCAGTTTAGTTTTAGCCACGTACATGAGTTTACACGGGGCGGCACGGTGGCATGGTGGTTAGCATTGCTGCCGCGCACCTCCGGGCCTGGGGTTCAATTCCTGCCTTGGGTCTGTGTGCGTGCAAACTCCACGCACACAGACCCAAGGCAGGAATTGAACCGGGTGCTCCGGTTTCCTCCCGCAGTCCAAAGACATGCCGGTTAGGTTGATTGGTGTGTCCAAAATTGCCCGTAGTGTGTGTGCCCTGTGGTGGGTTGGTGCCCTGCCCTGGGTGTCCCCTGCCCTGTGCCCTATGTGCTCTGGGATGGGCTCCAGGCTTCCCCACGACCCTCGCCAGGAATAAGCGGTTAAGATAATGGATGGATGAGTTTACACGGACATATCAACAAGTAAACAACACAGCAGACGGAAGAACAACGCAATCACTTAAAATCAAACCATGGCAATGTATTCAATTTAAACAAGGAATGTTACCCACAGTAATGCGAATAGATAAATGTCTCAGTGCTGTTGTATTCTATACCTTTCCAGAAGGTTTTATGTATATAAAACTTGTATATCTCAGGGTAAGGTGGTTATGAAGGAGAATCTGAGCAAGCTCCTCTCGTTTCAGCGTGGGAGTCTAGAACATCCCCTGTCCTGACAGCGGGGGGGTGGGTGCAGAGTTTAGCACAGCCCACACTTACTGTACATCTGGCTTAATGCTTAACAACAAGACCTGATCGTTTCAGCATTTGTTCACTGTTATAGCAGTTGGTGTTACATCTGGTAAAATGAAGTATGGTTGTCCTGCTAGGCTGTGATGTCATGACACCCTGTGTTGTAAATAGCAACACCGAGTGTGAGCATATTGTCTGTTTTCCTGTACATGTACAGTACATGACTGCAGTGTAAGTAATTACCTCTATTGATATGTCAAAACTTGTTTGTCCATTATAAGAATAAAACAGCAGTTTATTAGACCAAATACATTTTTTAAAAGTACTAATGTATATTTTGTGCTTTGTAGCACGTTTCCTTTGGCAGTTGCTCCACAAAAAGAGGACTTAACAGTAACTATCATGCATGATTCATTTCCAAGTACTGACAAATAAACGCATTTAAGTTGAAATTGGCAAGGCAGATGAAGCCTGCTTGTAACCTACAGAGATGGTTTTCTTAATCATGGCCCAGTAATCAGGTCTTAAATTATAGCCTTGGTGTGGCTTGTTTTCTTTTCTGCTATGACAGTTCTGAGCTGCCTGAACTGACAAGAATTGCTGGTTTGATTCAACATTTTCTTCTTTTACAGCCCAGTAAAGCTTCTCTTTAAGGTAGTTTCTCAGTCCTAATGAGAGAATAGTGTATACAGCTACTGGGATATACAATGAAATGAATGTAATCTGAATTTTAGTATGATACGTTTCTTTTTTTAAAAACATTTGCTGTTATACTGACACAATTTTATAGTCGTTCCATGTCAGCTCTTGTTCAGATCTCAAGTAAACTTGCTGGATTGACCGGCAATAACCCTTTTGCTGGACACAGTTTTGGCACGTAGAGTAAATTACTTTCTTGCCCTAAAGAACAATATTTAGATTCCCTCTGAACATGTATGTTGACTCCGTGGTATTGGTAACTTTAAAATTTATCCAACTTCTGATAGCATCAAAATAATGGTGAAAGACTGACTTAAAAATGCTAAACATTTTATGTATTACTGCAATTTAAAACTCAGAACCTATGAATCAGTGTTGGTGAAGCAGCACAAATTCAGAACTCCCAAAGCATTTGTATAATATTTGTTAGTCTTTCATGTAAACAAGTTGAAATAGGAATGTTTAGTTGCAGCTTGTTATACTAAAGGGTTGCAACAGCAGGTGGCACACTAAATATATATATATATATATATATATATATATATATATATATATATAAAGAAAATGTTGGTGATTCATATTCCAGAATGGCTACATGTGAGAAATAATGATTTATAGCTTATATGGGAGTAAGTCGTTCTGGATGACAGTACAATTTAAGATGCCTTAAAAATGCATTGTTCTCTAACTGCTTCATAACATTGCTACATCATTTTTATATGTAGCGTATTCCCATCTGAGCAATCTGAATACAGCCTATTCATCATCATTGTGCATCAAGTGGAATAGATGTGCTTTGAAATGCAGCAAGATAAAATATCATAATATCAGTGGCTTTGCTTCCATCTACTGTAGCTTGCTGTAAAATGCAGAGGATAATCTTTCCCCTAGCAGAATTAATGTTTAATAATCTTACAGTGAAGGTGGTAAATATTAATAAATATTAACCCATGCATGTTCTGCCAAGTCTTACTTTTTGGAGATCTATAAGGACATACAGATTGACTAGGAATACAATCAATAAACAATAAAACTGTCAGTCAGTCAGTCATCTTCTATACCGCTTATTCCTGGCAAGAGTTGCGGGAAGCCTGGAGCCCATCCCAGAACACACAGGGCGCAGGGCAGGGGACACCCAGGGCAATATAAAACTGAGAGATCTTTTATTGTAGGATTAAAGGGACTGTTTGGACTGCTTTGTAGCTATCAGAAAAGAAAGATGTAATGATCAGGATGTAAGGAAGTGCCCTATGAGAACATGCACATTGTCAAAGTACTCAGTACCTGCATTAGACTGAGTGTGTCAAGTTGACAGAGTATTTAATATTTTAGCTATAAAGGTTATTTAAATTGTGTTGTAGCATTGTTGTAATACCTGTATATACTGAATATTTTTATGCATATATTCATCATGCATGATGTTTGTTGTCCACATGCATATACATTTAAGTAGTTCTAATTTTTTAAAATACATATTTCTTTTGCTGAGTTTTTTTTTTGTAGTGTCTGAATTTATAATTGGCATTGCCTTTTTGTTTTAAATCAATTTTACAAAGAGACTTTAATCAAGGGGTTTTGGTTAAATCTTTGATCAGATTATGAATAGTTCCATCTGATGTAAACTTTTAAGAAATTCAGTTTGTTTTATGGTGTGGAGTGTTAGTCTATATCTAACATTCTACACCTCCCCCGCTATTTTTCTGATCTTTCTAGTTTATAATTAAACACGTTTTAATTTTTGATAATGTACTATTGATTTATTATTATAATTATTATTATTATTGCCTTTTCAAGGCTGGACCAAAAGTTTGACCAGTTTTGTGTCAGGTATTGCTTTGAATAACCATTAGATGGCGATGGTTCTCCACACTTCGCACACGTGAAGTTACAGTCCGTTTCCAGTTTCTGCGGAGTTCACTTCGCTCCACTTTCCTAGAGCAAAGCCCGCTCTGCCACCGGAAGGAACCGTGCGTCTGGAACTGGAGCTCCTTGGTTTTTAATCATCATATAGTACTCAAACCTCTGTCATGTGAGCCAGCCGCAGTCTAATCTAACACCAGTACTTAGCACCTTGATTTTTAAAAGTGGTGCGATTGCTGTTTAAAGCTGCCCAGTTTTGAAAGGGACACTGAATCTTCCTTGAAATGGGACTTCATTCTGTACCTCATTTGCTCTTACATAAGTTTTTATATGTGATACTTTTCACATGCAAGCTCTGAGATTTTAAAATACCAAATTAAAGTATTCCAGAAACAACTGTGCTATATAAACAGCATAGTGTTCTGGAGTGTTTTGGAAGGTGTTTGTAAGTATTACAAGATTACACAAACAGCTTGCTGGGCATGACTGAGTCAAGAAAATTGTCACTGAGGCAAGCAAGCTCACATGTTGTAATGAAGGATGACTTGAACTGAGAAGAAGGGACAGTACATCTTAGAATACAGACAGGAGAAAACCAAGATCGATCTCATTGCTAATGACCAATCACTACCTGTATGCAGATGCTGAATAGCAATACAATGCCTGATTGGCTGTTGGGTGCCTAGATAGGATATCCTGTCTTCTCTAGTGGGATTGAATGTTTGGGGAATGGGCCTAATGGAACTTCAGAAAAGTCAAAGTATCTCACATGACATGGAAGGGCAGCAACATATACACACACAAACACATTGGGGCAATTTGAACTCACTAATCCACCATAACCACAATGTCTTTGAACTGTTGTAGGAAATCACAGCACTCATGAGATATCCCACATCGGCATGGGGAAAACACGTATTTCAGACTTAGAAAGGAAACGCACAAGTTAAACTCATGACCTTGGACGTGCAAGGGGGTTGTATTGTTCAGCTACCAAGTATGTATGCAAATCACGTTTTCTTATTTTTAAATATTTCTTGCTTCTTTTAATTGAAAGACATTGTATAACTGTCTGGTTTTTACCATTAACAATATACCATGGTTTGTTAAGAGGTACAACATGTACAGCATATATTTCAATGTGTTATTATGAGCTGATGAGTCAACGTGACATCAGACACTGGGTCCAAACAAATATACTGCCATGGGAACATCAGCCCTTGGAACTGAAGCAAGACACAAGCAAGAAACACCTTGATTGCATTTCCTGGTGGCTTGAAATGGGTGCTTGATCCTATGCCTGTCAATGTTGTGGCCCATCAAAAGCAAAAGCCTATTCGCTTTGCAGCATGAATGCTCGACTTTCCACTAAACAACAAAAAAAAACCGAGTAGCACCCCTGAATAATATGCTTTGACACTAATGGAAGAGTTATTTTCTCAGTTGTTAAACTGGTCTTCCAAGACAGTTACTGTGCTGGCCAGCGCTGCGTCTAATGCACTTTCAGTTCATCTTGGACAGTTTAGACCGAATGGCCTGGCCAGAGTGATATTGTTTATGAAGTTGGATTTATTCAGCACAGATGGAACTTGTGCTTGCAATTAAACTTATGCCTGACAGCATGACGGTTGTCAGGACATTAAATAGCAGGCAGCGGAGGGTGGCTTCTGATGTGTTTTTCAAGTTTGAACAAATCCACAGATTTTGTAGCAGGAAAGAAAGGTTCAAGTATGCCTGTGTCATTTTAAAAGCGTGGCCATCCCATGGGCTTTTGGGGCATGTTGTTATTTTCCATCGCCTGCATAGGGTTTTGGCGCCTGGTTTCCTACCTCTTGCTTCAGTAACTGTGCTGGTGGTCCTTCTCTGCTGCGACTGGGTTCTCTCCAGGACAAGGTCAGGCAGGCCAGACATCCTAATTAGAGGAGCACACGCACTTAGTGTCATCTCGTGAGAAAGCGCCCTCTGCTGGTCAGCTCCTCTTACCACCTGCATTAAAGCCACAGAAGCCTCCTGCCCAAACTGTCCTTAACATCTACAGGCTCTCACAGCATGCGTTGAAAAGGTAACACACTATAGTGAGTGAGACTATGCCCTCAGGAAGTACTGAACAAGGGAAGTACTACTGTAGAAGTGATGTGCTGCCATTGTCATTTGGTCTCATTGCACGGTTTTTCGGTGGGTTCAGTTGTGGCCACCAGCACTTTGTGTGGCAGCTGGATTAGAAACTGTGGTTTATTTTTATAACCCTGTGGCTGAAATACAGAGAAATCAAATTCAAGCTCTAATGTAATTAGGGATACATAGCTTTGAGAGCATGCAAGATTAGAGCACTTCCTGTTCTGGAGTCATTCCTAGTTCAGAACATACTTTAGCTGATTCAGAAACGAGAGTGGTTCTGATCTGTTACCTCAGGCAAATATGAATGCTTATGTGCAGTGTTACTGCTGACTGTCAGAAATGTATTCTGTTTTGACACATTGCATATTCGATTTGTGATTTTTTGTTAAACGTTACTTGTAGTTTATTGATTTATTTTTTTAACAGTTGTTTAGTATTATCTGCCAGGATTTAGCTGTATTCTTGCCGTGTTTGTGTCTGAGAGGGCTCAGGCTGTTTGAATATTTCCTAGAGTTTTTGGAAGGTTTAAAAGTTCTCAAGAGACACTCTTCAGATAATTTATGTTTTTGATAGGTCTATTTTGTACTGACAAAAATGTTTTTAATTTCCATATTTCAGTAAACCAGCATTATATGAATTATTTTTGTAGTTTAGGTAAAATACAAGTAGTCATTATCTCTAAAGCACAAAAGAGTTTACATGCGTTGCGTATTCTGCACGCTCGGAGACACACAATCCAGTGATCATTTTTGTCATCTTGTAAAGTTGAGAACTGATGAGTACTTTACACATCTCAGCACCTGAGGACACATTTTGCTTTCTTCTCAGTTTGGCTGTAAAATGCATGGATGTAGTATGCCTTTGAAAACGTAAAGTTTTAGAATGCTGATACTGCGTTATTGTAGAGATGTTTCTTTTGTGATTCATACTTGATTGATTTTTTAAACAGTATCTGTATGTTGACAAATTCAGCTGCAATGCAATTCCAGATTACATGTATTCTTTGAAAAAATAAGATATATGACCCTGATTGCATTTTAAGATTACTGACAGTCTGATTTTTTTTTATTTCAAACAAATGAAAATTATGCATTTGGAAGAGCAAGGGCTATTTATTTCTGATTTATATTGTTTATCAGTTTTTCTAAAAATTGAAGAATGAATTAAATTTTTATGTTTTCATGTGCTGTGTTTTAGAAAGATTGTTGCTATTGCCTTTCTCGTGTTTAATGGATATGCGTTTATCTTTTTCCCACACTTGAAAGAAGAGAAAGAAGAGAAAGGGGCCCTGTAGATTTGTTTCATAAAAATTTAGACTCGTCTCAGCTAAAAGGAGCTTTGCGTGAAAATATGTGGTAGGTGCTCCAGCAGAGCCTGCCCCCCCCATGTTCCTGAGATGGGCTCTCCCTCCCTTGGTCCTCACATTTGTATTAGTCAGGGGCTTCAAAAGGGGGCCCCCGTGCCTTTGATCCTCTCAGAGCGGAAAGCATCTTTTTGCTATATTGTGTTGGGGAAACCAAAGGTTTTGCCGCCTTATGCTAATATATCCAAGCTAATCAGCCTTCCCAATTACAAGATTTATATTCCTAAACGCCTAAGAGCTGCCCAGCCCCCACCCCATGCTCAGTAAGTAGGATAGCCTCTCCATGTGCATGAATGCAGGAGGGCTTGATCCCGGATGGCCGGATGAAGAGGGAAAAACATGAAAACATTCCTTTAGGTGGGCGGCTGCCCCCACTCAGCTTCCCTTAATGAATTCACTTTCAGCCATTCACCTGAAAGTAAAATGCGTTCTGGGACAGGTTTCAAAGGTACGACTTTCTTGCGCCTGCAGATTGTGTGCTGTTTATTTGTTTATTCTTCTCTGCCCTCCGCTTGTTTTCTCATATTCAAAAAAGACTGCCCTCACTTTGGCATGGGACCCGCAAGCAACGAATTGCAACAGCTGTCTTGCTCTCACTTACTTGCGACACAAGGAGGGTGGACAGAACAGTTGCAACAGAGGCACCAGACCTGTCATTGCATAACGTGTTCTCCAGCTATTTGGTGCACGGGACTGGTAAAGTGAGCGTGGTTAAAAAGTGCAGCCAGCTAGATGTCTTGCACAGAGGATCTGGCTGCTGAGAGTGCTGGTGCTGGGTTTCTGGGATTCCACGAGCCCCCCCTCCCACCACCGCCACTGCCACCACCACCACCACCGCCACCGCCACCACAGGAATAAAAGGGGAGCAGCGTGTCAGCCGTCCGCTCCGACTGTGCCCTCGCACCCGGCCTGGCTGTCCTCGGGAGAGGAGTGCTGTGCTTTGTTTGGCCTTTCTGAAGTTCCACTTCATTTCAGGACTAATTAGACCCATTAGTGGGGGTGTATCCGGCCCAGTGTACAATTTGTGCCTGAAGTGGGCTCAATGGGGCCATTCTGTCATTGTTGTTGTTTGGGTGCCGCATTTTTTCTTTAAAAAAAAAGGCTGCTCCTGAAACAGCATTCTTCCCTAGCATTTAAGATACCCTTAAATGTACTTAACGCATACACATAACAGAGCAACGTGTTTAGCAAAGGTGTGCATTGAATAAAGCTTTGGGAGGTTTTAAGTGTGCAGACTTATGAGGGGGGGAGGGTGTTCACCGGCCAGAGCGGCGATGGAAATCACCCACTTTGATCCGTGTGAACTGCAGCAGGTGCCTCTTATTGCCATATCCAGATGGTGTTACTGGGAACAAACTGTCCCGCTCCAGGATTCCTCAATAGACCGTCTAGACTGGCCTCGGACCAGACAGATACAGCCTCCCATCAAATTAGCGTTTGTCAGATTTATGGTAATGGCTCACAACAGCCTTCCTGTCAGTGACACTAAGATTTACAACTTGAGACGCTCTGTGGTTGCCTCCTCACCTTTCCACAGCCTGCTCTGCCGTGCCTCTGCTTTTAGTCCTGATTAAACCAACTGTGGGACAAATTCATCAAAACCGTGGCCATCTCAGATGGTCTTGGCACCTTGCAATGATGACTGCAGTACTTTTAATAATCCTCGGCGGTGACTTTGAGGCATTAAGGCAAAAGAAAGAGTGTCGGATTGGATCGGGGGCTCTTGTCATGACATCTTGGGCCACCCCTGTTTTGGTTTGGGGAGGGTGAGGGAGCCTCATGTATTTGGGGGTCTCTTTCATACAGAGGTAACCTGATCTGGCCTGATGGTCAGGGGGAATCACCTTCAGTCAGACGTCCCATCCGTTTTCTCCACAAATGTTTTTCCAACGCTGCTCCTCGTCTTTGATCTTGTCTGTCAGACACAGGGTCACACAGCTACCGTTTTAGGCAGAAGGTGGGGGCCTGTTACTGGCTGTAGAAAGCAGGGGGATGTTTTTAAAATGACAAATCTGTCTAGGCTGATCTGCTTGTCCTGTAGAGATACTGGAGGATAGCCTCCACCCCCGTTCCTGCTATCGTCTCTCATCCCGTCCCATCCAGGCACCCTGGTCATGAGAGGTGGCTACTTTTTTTTTGGCTGTGTTTGGTCTTGTTTCCTTGGCGCCCACAGGCTGTGCACTACTGCCGCTGTGTTCAGCGTCTGGGTGCAGAGAGGACATTTGTCTCAGTCCAGTCTAGACAGAACTGTTTCCTATTTTTATCCTTATTGAGAGTGTAAACCAGAAAGCGACTTATCTCTTAGCTACCTGAACAGTGTTACCACATGCCGTTTTAACCCAGACACTCGACACAGTTGTGTTGTTGTTTTGCTGCATGTTTAACATTTGTGAGTTGTAGAATTTCAGTCTCCATTTTTTGCAAATATATTTTTGCATTTTTTTTTTCTTTAGAATAGTCAAACATTTTCTTTCAGAAAGGGAACTTACTTTTTATGTACTGTACCAGCGTCATTGAGCCTTTTAAATGTTCTGTAAAATGCTTTCATTTGTGCATTGTGTTTTCTTTTGAAGAAGTTTAGTTTTAACGTTAAAAATTTTCACTTGCATGTTTTTAATATTATTTGGTGGTTTCATTTAAGCCTAATTAAAATCAGCAGAGACAAATTCCAAGTCAAGAAAATAAAAGATAATTGTTGTAATAAATGTATTATGGAGAGTAATTATTAAAACTAGCCTTGTTTTCCAGTTTTATTGACAAAACGTTAAAATCAGCATGTGGCAGTTATAGCTTTTCTACATTGAGCATTAAACTTGGTTCACTTGCCACCCAGTTCTCCGGTCCTCAGGTGTGAGTTCTGCTATTACTTATGTCTCAGGAGCAGAGAGAAATGTCACATTGTGAGTTGTGAGATAAACACTGGAAGAATCTGTCCATTGTCAGCCTTACAGGTCAGCCAAAGGGGCCTTTTGTAGGGGTTCAACCGTTTCTACTTCACATCCAAAATATACTCGTACATATCACCAAAGAAGGCATGTTTATTTCATATTGAATTAGAATTTTACATAACAGTGAGTCAAACAATATGTAGACCTGAAAACAGTTTATACAGTTTGCACAATTTATATTGTAACTTGTATACAGTATCTCTGCTTGGTCCTGCTTCAAGAGCAAAAGTTATTAAATACACCTGCTTAGTGTCTTTACATGGCCGTTGTTTGCACAACACCATAAATCTACCAGTCCGTCACTCACATTGTCTCTTGAGAGACTGTGACACTGTTTTCAGCCCAAATGGTGCGCTGTTTTCCTTAACAGTGCCAGCTTTTCCAGAATCGGCTAAACAAGCTTTCACAGCAGGTGCTAATTTAAGGGCCTTCCTTGCACATTGCTTCTTTGTGAAATAAAATGAAGACGTATTAAAAAGCACCAGGAGGACTAGAGCAGTCTGACCACGTCTGAAATGTGTGCCGTCAGCTGCAGATTAGTTGTGGAAAGACACCTTGAGAGGGAAAGAGTGCACTGGTGAAACAGATGGACGGTGCTACTGACTTCTTGGTTTCTCCTTTTTAACTCAAGACGCTGGTATCACATGCTCAGCAGCATTGAGCTGTGTAGCACCTTGCCTCGCGAACGCTCCTGCGCATGCCTTCGCTCCCCACCGCCACCGTGAACCACTTCAAAGCTGCCGCGCTGGATTGAACTCAGACGGCATTGGCGAGCGAAAGGGGAGGAAAAGATGAATGGGTTTCCCTCCCGTGCTGCCCACAGTCAGCCAGAGCGTGGATGATGCAGCGTCTGCGCGGGCCTGTCGCCGGTCTGCATTACATGCATCCCAACCCGCCGCACTTTTCCAGCTGGAGATCCATTTAAAGCACGGCTGGGTCAAAGGTCATAATTGAGCTCTGCAGATGAGTGTGGGTGGCTGTCTGGATGAGGCGGGTGGGAAAACACAGCCTAGTTGTTTCCCTGTCTTTGGTTGCCAATTTGCCCCAAATGCTCCAAAGTAATTCAGAATTATGGCAGTCTATAATATTTCTCACTATCTCCATGAAACCCAAAATGTTTTAATGCTATGCTAAATTACATAAAAAATATCAACACATCATAAATTTATGTAAAATATATAGATTTATTTGTTATAAAGCTATAATTTTTTAAATAGTTCTTGTAGTGCTTTCAACCCAAATTTAGCAGAGACTGATCTTGAAATACTTATTTTATAACAGCTTCAGGTCATAAGTGTGTATTACACCAATATTTGCTCTATATGCTAAAATTTTAGGACAGTTAATAAATCGAAAAATTAAATGCATTTACACAATTATTGAAAATATGTTAATTTTGACCACACAGTGGCATTACATTCATAAAAAATGAACATTTTTTGTGAAATTGGCCAGTTCTTTTATAGCCGTCAGAATATGAGTGACCCAAACTTGCCACACTGTTGTGGTAATCTCAGCACTTGTTGCGATTACCAACAGGGTTTTTTGTAATGTGTAAATCCTTTAGTCTCAACAGTGGCTTACAGTGTGTTTTATGTAGGCCGTGACCTGCTGTAGACTGGGTTACAGTTGAAGAGAGCTAAAGCCATAATTACCTCAAACGAATGAATGTCTTCATGTGAGGTGTCACCACTGCAATCCCATAGTCCCCCAGGAACTGAATTACATCTCATCTTCTGCCACATCTCTGGCTAAACAGAAATGTGAGACATGGCCCAGTGGGATTTTTTTTTCTTTTACAGACTCTGCAGTATCAGCTAGATATCCAATATCTCATGTGATATCTTACAGAAGAGCTTAATAACAGTGAACTCTGCTGTTTTGTGTCACGCTGCGGCATCCTTGTCATTAAATATTTCTGATAAAACTCCACCTGAACATTTTCTGGTTTTTGTGGAGAAATGCTCATCTGTTTGAGGAGCAGGTGAGAAGTTACCTGTGTATGCTACTGTAAAATGATGTTTTAGAAATAAAGATAGAAAGATAGAATCTTTATTGTCATTGCACAAGCGCAACGAAATTGTAAGGCTGTCCTTGGTGCAATATAATACAATACTGGAACCGAAAACAGTAAATACTTGTAAAAACAATAAATACGTATAAAATACTAAAAATACACACACACACACACACACACACACAGACATCTCACATATAGTACACATTTCCCTATAGTAATACCCCGATTGAGCAGCATTTTGTTACCTGTTGTTCTAGTGTAAAAATATTTTAAATTCTTAAGAAACTGAAACTTGTTCTATCTTTGCCTTACATTTCTGATCATCTTCATCGGAGGGATGTGGCTTGGTGACTCTGGAGCTCTTGGATGCATTAGAATGAGTTTTGGCAATATTTATTTTACTCCTTCAAGCCTTTTGACCAAGGATTCTCGTCAATCACTTTGTCAGCAGGTCAGGGAAGTCCGTTTGGTCTCACGGGGGACCTAGTGTGTCCAGGGCCACTAGGTCAAAGGTCAGATACTTTTTGAGCAACTGTTGAGAGACCTACATTCCCTTTGCACTGTAAAGGAAGCAACAGCTGATCTTTCATGGGAACACAGGAGTCCTCAGTCCCAGGATGCTTCACAATGATGTGCTGCTTGGAGTGGCTGGTCATGTGGATGCTGGTGATGTGGATGACATTGATGCTGATGCTGGTGATGTGGATGTTCCTTGGCGGGAAACTCGGTGGAGCTCGCCGTGAGCAGCTTTTCTACTGAGCACACTGGAGGGACTGTGGGAATGGCAGCCCACACAGCAAAGCCAACTTTGCTGTGCAGGTGTTTTACTCCTTGTATTTTAGTTCTTGTGACAGTGTCAAGGCCTGTTGTATGAACCAATGAATGTGGCTGCAGTTCCAAAAAAATTATTTTTACAGTATGGCAAGCATAGCCCAGCTATATCCTGTAGCTTCCCAGGCTTTGTCACAGTCCTTGGGTCTCTTATCTCAGCAAGGATACACAGTTTGTCAATCCAGACCCTTTTTATCATTGTGCATTTGCTTTTTCCAGTCCACTTTTTATATAGGTGTGCATTCAGTAAGATTATTCTGCATTGGATAACTTAACACAGGATCTTGGCTTGCTGTGATTTGTGCTAAAAACTTATACATATTCTGCTGTAAATGAAGGATTTTGAGTGTGGTTGTCATTTCCTTGCATAGCTGCAGAAACACATGAAAAGTTGTTGTGTGGTCTTATAGACTGAGATGTTTCACAGAGGGACATGGAACCAGGACTGCCCAGAGTGAGACAGCAGTGCAATAAAAGGCAGCTCCTTTTAGCTGGGGGACGCTGATCTCTCAACGTGATCCTGAGGCATCCCGTTCACGGTTCACACCGCATTTGCTGCTTAATGTGTCCCAGCAGGCTCCCAGTCACAGACTGTGATTCATAAATGACAGGTCGTGGTCTGTACTCGCCAGTGAGTGTGCTGTCCAGTGAGGCTAATGAAATCACAGTGATGAATGGGAGTGGCAGTCCTTTGCATGTTATTAAGAAAAGGGGGAAGAACAATTACTACTACCACTTAACATAATTATGCGTACACAGAGTATGTATGTATATGTGTATACTATATAAATATTGTGTATATATAGTTGAGCTTTATTTTTCATATTAAGTGCTGTTTAAGTTGTTTCAGTGATACAGTGCTTCTTGTTCTTTCTTTGTGTGCTGCCAGTGTTTCCGAGTTTTATGTTGCAAAGGAACGCCCCCTGCGAGACCTGAGTATGATGTAGTGTGTATTGGCCTGTCAGGTGCGGGTAAGACCAGCCTCCTGTCCTGCCTGTGCAATGAAAGCTTGGACACCATCGTGCCCACCACTGGTGAGCCCTGCCACTGGCCCACAACCCTCCTGCTGCCACCTCGCTCATCTGCCACTTTAACAAATGCGTCCAGGCCAGATTACTGAGCCACTTTCATGAACTAGCCACATAAGATTTAATTGATTTGAACTACCTGTACATAAAGCTTTGCCAACACTGCATTGTCAGAAAACCAAATTTCCTCCTTGTTAAAAGTATAACCTTTTTTTATTCACTAACGGAAAAAAAATGTTGCACAAATACATTAAGTCATGGGCTATCTTGTTAAACGCTTCCTTCTTTACCTGCCGGGCCTTTTGTACTACTCACTTAAATATACATGTAAATTATTTCATAAATGGAAAAAACCCACATTACTGTTGATGTAATTGCTATAACCGATAAATTTATATGTTGACTTATTGTTTTGTCACATTTAAATGTGCTGTCAGCGTGAAGCACAATCATAACCCACCGTTACATACAAGAATTCCTGTGTGTGAGACCTCATACAGCAATTTAAAGTTAATGCCAATATCACATGTCTCTTCCTGTCTCCGTAAGACTTACAACAGAACAGGATCCACTTAATGGTTCATGTATCTCGCCGTCAACGACAGAACAACAACAGCTATTGTGTAAAAAAAAAAAAAAAAAAAAAATCACACTAAATTAGTGTGTTGTAATACCCATAAAAACCTTGTGCTGGAGTGCTCGGCTAGGCTAATCACACACTTTTTCCGACTTTGTGGTTTTGTTTAATCAGCCTGTTGCTTGAAAGCAAAACACAAGGTGGAGCACAGTGAAACACAACAGAACCGCGGGGACTCTTAAATTAACTACAAACAAGGGAACGTGTTGTAATGTCAACACAGTAATGAGAGACAAAACAATGTCTAAACAAGGTGTCTAACGGCTTTAGGGTTACGAACGAGACCTCTAATCACCTGTGGGGTTCAGTTACTTAAAAAGCTGTGACCTCATTTCTTAAATGTGGGATCATGGAACAAAACCACAAAAGTTGTTTTAAGATAGTCTAGTTCCGTACTGGAAATCAGTTTCAGTGTCTGCTGAGACCCTCACACCTGAATATGATTATTAAGCAACATTTGCAAATCTGGCTAAATAGTTTTTTTAGAGTCATAATATTTTCAGTAAAACTCAAATGTTGTGTTATAAGGTATACATTACATTTTTTGAATTTTAGATATGTAATTGCTGTTTTGCTACTGTTTTTTATTACTTTTATTCAGAAATGCAATGCAAAATACATCAAATGCAAATTCCTAAGCCATAGATGTGGTTTGGATGTAATATGCAGCCAATGTGACTATATATATAAGAATCCCCAGCAGTAAACCAAAGCCATGACCTAACATGACACAAGAGACTAAGGAACTCATTATGACTCCTTGGTGAGCTCTGTTACCCCCGGTAACACGCAGCAGCCAGTTAGATTCAGCACAGTGCCTCACACCCTAATGTAATTATTCAACCATAATTCATTGTAAAATTCTATGCTACACTCTTTATTTAAAGGAAAGCTAAGTGACTTTTTTGTGAATGCTTTATGAGGAAATTGCATACATTTGTTCTATAATAATATATCATGGGATAGTACACCAATGCTCAGTTTTGCTAATAGTGCAGTATTTTTACATTTTAAATTGCTTTTTTCTTTCAGGTTTTAGCATTAAAGTGGTAGCACTCCAGAACGCCATGCTGAATGTGAAGGAACTTGGAGGTAACTTTGTACCTTTTTCACAGTAAACATAGTGAATATCCCATGCAGTACATTTATCCTTACAGCACAATGCCTCCTGCCTTTTTACAGTATCATGATGTCTTGCAGTTGAAAATCTTCCCAGTGGACTCTGAGTTGGTCATCTCATGTTCTAACTTTGGACTCTTCCCTTGTAGCTCAATAAAGCAAAATTTCAGCCAGACACAAAATGTGATGATTAGTATCAGTAAAGACACATTTAAGCCTATATAGGAGGGCTGGGTACTGGAAAGGAGAAGTGTGATTAATCGTAGCCTTTGGATTTATACTTATGTTACCTATTATAGAGTACATCTTAAATGTTTCTTAAATCTGAAATGAGAACCTGATGTTAATTTCACATATTGGCACTGATGTGTGTGTCTCGTGGATATGGAATACGTGGTCACGGAATGCAAAGACATCAAGGTGCACTCAGCAGTTGGATGTTAATGAAGCCACAGCTATTCAAGGAATTCTGGGAAGATGACAGACATACTGCATAGCAGGACAAATGGCTGGCTGTCAACAGCAGTATGGAGGAGGGCAATAAGGCAGCCGCGGTGCAGTTGTGAAGAGGGTTACCAAATGTGGTCAAAGCCTCAGAGTATGGGACAAAGATGGTCAGACTCAAAGGGATATTGTAGTCTTGGTCAGAGATATCCGTCACTTCCTGTTCAGTGACAGCCTTCATTAATCATGGTTTTGTTTATTAAAAGGGCCTCCTGGCAGCACGCTAATCAAAGATGGAAACCCATGATTTGAAGCTTACTAGTTCAAAATCTGGTAGGGGTTCTGTTGTTGTAGCCTAAGGCAAGGTACTTAGTCTGAATACGTCCAGTAAAAAATATCCAGCTGTGTAAAAGGGTAAAAAATTATAAGTTACTTTAGGTAAAAGGGTGAGCTAAGCTTCTTAATGGAGCTTAAGCTATGTGAGTATTATTTCCCATAAAAACTGTTAATAAACCAATTGCATAAACAAGAAGCTGTTTCAGGCTTGTTCTGTAGGGGATAATTAATGTATATGTTTTGTACTGTGGGTTTCAAAATTTCAACAAAAGATAGACAAAACGACAAAACAGGAAAAGCAGGTTTATAGTTTGATACGATTTTTAAAACTCGTTTTTATTATATAGCTAAATGGGAATTGTGACCATCAAACGGACTTACAGCTTTGAATGTAAATGTTCTTGACACTATAGTATTGGTAGCAGAAGTGTTAGGATTGGTATGGGCTGTGATGTTACGTACTAATAAAAAAAAAAAACAAAAAAACAAGTAAAACAGAGGAGTGTTATTGAGTATGTCAGTGACATTTACGTGGGTATCTCATTTTTTCTCACCTTCCTGCTGCCTTTGGATTGGTGGAGAGCACATTGCAGAGTCGGTGTTTGCCCAATCAGCACTGAGCAACTGCAGATTTTACAGGACTTTTTGTAGCCCTTGGGTTGTAGTAATTCTTATTACAATGTGGTTTGTATTACTATAAAATGTAATTGTGATGTGGTTTGCTTTGCTATTAATGACTATGCGGCAACATTGTCCTTTTGCCGAATGAGAACAAAAATTTTAAATAATTGGCAAGCTCCCGTTAGGCTCAAAGCAGAGCAAAACAGCCTGTTTTGATTTGGAGTTCTCACAACAATGGCATTTTCAAAATGGCAGACTCATGCAAGTCCATGTTTGCTTAATGGGCTTTAGGGAACAACTGCTGTATAGGCATTTGTCAGAACTTGTTTAAGTATTCATTCATTAAACATATAAAATTCTTCACATAATTAAAGCCAAGTCAATGTGTCAGAATACGACTGTGGTCATAGGAAATTTACATCGACGTGTCCGCAAATTAGGGGAACGGTTTTGTGACCCATCACCCACCTCTCAGCTTTTGTGCCAAACATTTAGCCAGAGGCACAGGTGGATTTCAGCATTTTGACGTGTTCGTTTGAGCCAAGGACACAGACAGAGTTGAACACTGTACTTATCTGTATGATGGGACTACTTTGCACAGCTCTTTGAGCCCTAATGTATGATGGGACTACTTTGCGCAGCTCTTTGAGCCCTAATGTATGATGGGACTGCTTTGCACAGCTCTTTGAGCCCTAATGTATGATGGGACTGCTTTGCACAGCTCTTTGAGCCCTAATGTATGATGGGACTACTTTGCACAGCTCTTTGAGCCCTAATGTATGATGGGACTACTTTGCACAACTGTTTGAGCCCTAATGTATGATGGGACTACTTTGCACTGCTCTTTGAGCCCTAATGTATGATGGGACTGCTTTGCACAGCTCTTTGAGCCCTAATGTATGATGGGACTGCTTTGCACAGCTCTTTGAGCCCTAATGTATGATGGGACTACTTTGCACAGCTCTTTGAGCCCTAATGTATGATGGGACT
>JABJVR010000035.1:6507947-6529909 GCA_025773905.1 Chitala chitala
TATATATATATATGTAATTTTTTTTTTCTTTTTTTCTGTTCAAGGATCCAATGATATCAAGAAGTACTGGTGTCGTTATTACCAAGGTTCACAGGCAGTTGTCTTCGTTTTGGACAGCACCTCCTCAGAGGAGGACATGGAGGTGGCACGGACAGAGCTGCACTCGGCCCTGCAGCACCCCCAGCTCTGCACGCTCCCCTTCCTCATTTTGGCCAATCACCAGGACAAGCCAGCAGCCCGCTCTGTGCAAGAGGTAACTTTCCACACCAAATATAGACCTGGGTGGCTTACAGCTAGAACCCCATTCTGCTGGTAAACATCTCCACTAGGGTTCTATGGCTTCGTGCATTGTGTTATTTTGGGCTGCGTTATTTTGGGTCTTTCTTTCTGAATGGGGGTCTTTGTTAACCGTGGTCTTTTGTTGGTGAAGAAATGTTGGTCTTCAGCAGGCAGCCTGCCTACCTGGTAAGAGGCAGCACAAACATGCCGGGCTCGACTGATGTCTGCTTTCCGTGCTTCCGAGGAAACACAAGAAGTGTGAGTCATCTCGGAGAGCGAGCGGAACGGATAGTCAGGGCACCTCAGCTTTCAAAGAAACCGTGCCAGTATGTTTTTGTGTGCTAAAGAGCGCTGCATGCTCCAACAGCAGCATGTCTGAGAGACACTTCTTGGAACAGGGACAAATACTACAAACAGTCTGCAGCACTTTATTAAAAAAAATAGCTAAAGTTTTCAACTTCTACGATAAAAATACGCAACTGGAATTATGCTCTTATTTTTGTTTAAGCACAAAATCATATTTAAAATGTTGTAATTTTATACATAGGGCTTCACAAAGTATTGGCATTGTGAATTTCCACATATTAATAACTTTTAAACAGAAATAACTGGTAACTGTCTTTGTGGTGTTTATATGTGACTTCTGCCAATGACTTCAGTGCACTAAATTTCCGTTTGATGTATTGCTTGTAAGTATGGAGATGTAGTGAGAAGGTGTAGCGGCAGGACTGGTGAGCACTGTGACATGATCGATGAGTGATGCGGGGGTATACTTTCCTCAGGCATGTGTAGAACAGTAGAATAGTGTGTAGTATAGTAGTATAGTGTAGGGATGACTAAGAGTTTGGCAGGAAAACTTTAGATGTCTGAAGGTTGTAGAATCTTTAATGACATTTGCCTAATGACATCTGCTTACACTTGTCATAGGGTATTACTTAAATTTAAGCTTGTTGTAAAGTTTTGAATTAACAGTTTTATTTAATGTAGTATGAATTCTGGCGTGGTGGGTAGCACCGTCGCCTCGCACCTCCAGGCCTGGGGTTTGATTCCCGCCTTGGGGGTGTGTGTGTGGACTTTGCATGAACTCCCTGTGCTTGGTGGCATTTCTCCAAGTTCTCCAGTTTCCTCCCACAGTCCAAAGACATGCAGGTTAGGTTAATTGGTGCGTCCAAATTGGTGGTAGTGTTAGTTTGGGTGTGTGTGTTTGTGCCCTGCGGTGGGTTGGTGTCCCCTGCCCTGCACCCTATGTGTTCTGGGATGGGCTCCAGGCTTCCCCATGACCTTTAACAGGATGAAGTGGTATAGAAGATGACTGACTGACTGAAATGTCCTAGGAGTTTAAATTAATATCACCCTGAATACAAATGAATGAAAGGTTCACTGTTTGGGAAAACTGGCATGCATTATGGCTGGGGCAGGACCAATGCTGTCCACACTATTTGCAGTGTACAGCTACAATGTGTAAACTAACAACAAGGACACTACTATAAATCCTCTGTTATGGAAGCTGATAATTTATGAGTCATTATGATTCACAGCATCAGTGCCAGAATGCAATAATCATAGTAACAGCAGATATAACTACTGAACCTGTATGCACACAGGTATTGTATGTCTGTTTATAAAGTGTTTTAGTTTTATCTCTTCTTTTAAATGTCAACCCTACCATTTAAATGAAAAATGTTGGCAATTCTATAAGCAGCTCATTTTGACGGGTTGTATAATACTATGTTTTACTGTTAGGTAAACTTTTACGGTTTTACTGTTAATAAGATATCCATTATTTATGGAACTTAAATAGGGACTGTATCATTGCATGTTTTTTATTGCTCTTCTTACATGTGTAACTTTTTTTTTGTTGCAAGTTGTCATCAGTGGGATTTTCTTTTGCTTTATTTACATTGTGTTCTCTCACTTTCGTTGTTGACTCTTTGTTGTATTTCTGACATGGGAAGACACCGTTGGTGGGGTCTGATTAGCTGTGTCTCCAGATTGCAGTGAGTAGGTTTTACTGACTCATCTAGGCCTTTACTGGCAACACACCCGAGACAACAAGAGTTATAAAAAGCTGAGTGAGTGGCATGTTATCTTATCTTATGTCAAGCAGAAACCAGATGTTGACATATCTTTGTTAGCAACTTAACCTTTTCAGGTCTCTTCTTTGTCACACGCCAATGTTCAATTGAGCCGACGCTTTTGCAGCCACTTTAATGGCCTAATTTTAGTCACAACGTCTCGACAGGTAACAAAGCTTGACTGAAAATAAAGCACATGTTGGAATTTCACACGTTTAAGAATTTTTGCTGGTAAATATTTACAGAAGCAGTCCATGGAACCCATGGTTCATGACTTTTAATGGTACGTTAATGGAACCTGCCCTTTAGAGCCAGCAGATGAGTCAGCTTCCCTGTGAGGTACACACTTGCCATTTCAGGCAGTGACGTAATTCCTGGGCGGTTAGTTGATGATGTCTCACATAGGATGAAGTCACCCATTCCCCTCACTGCTCTCAGGTCGGCGGGCTGTAACAGAGGCAGACTCTCATGTCAGCTGGTGATGATTTGGTCTCACTCTCAAACAAATACATCACTGCTTGCAACAAGAACACAGAGTCTCTGACTGCCTCTGAGATTGTCTCCGTAGGTGACATTCTCAATGTTGCTACATGGTTCTGTTCACGGGGGAGACGTTCCACGTGGGATGTCCTCTCAGTGCTTACTCATGTTTCACTCATGGCAGACTTATGACTTCAAAAAGGGAGGAGGGGGGGGCAGCAAATATCGTTAGCTGCTAATAACCGAAATGTTAACGGGAGACAGTACTTGGAAAGAATTCAGAACATGTCGAGTGAGGAAACGTGAAGATGTTGTAGCCATTTACTTCTGGTGGTTTATGTGTAATTTACGAACAAGGTCATTTCTGCCATATTCACTGCCGTGTTCACTGGGTCTGTGTGACGGACATGGCTGGGTCTGTGTGACGGACATGGCTGGGTCTGTGTGACGGACATGGCTGGGTCTGTGTGACATGGCTGGCCCATGTACATGAAACATAGGTTGATTTTTTTACAATTATTATTTCCTTCCCTTCAGTGGACACTGTTCAACTTCAGTGCCCTATTATGTAATTTTTTTACAGTGGACACTATTCAGCTTCAGTGTGCCCTGTTATGTAATTCATTACAGCAGCATTGTCCAGCTTCAGTGTGCCCTATTATGTGATTTATTACAGCGGAGTTGTCCAGCTTCAATGTAATTTATTGTTTCCTTCTTTTCAGTAGGCATTAACCATCTTCATTGAGCTGTATTTTCTTATTTCACTGGGAATTATCCAGTGCCACTTCAGATCACCAGTTGAAGTTTCATCTTTTTTCTGCCTTGCTTGTGTGTGACTACTTCTGAAAATATGTAATAGTGAAAAGTCAGTTCACATTTTAAATATTTCATATTAATTTGAAAGTTTACAATGTCATTATTAGATAAGTTTTCACTGTCAAACGTGTATCATTTTAATAGGATAACATTGCTATACTTGGAAACAACAAGACGCTCTCTGGCATCCTAAACAGACATACTATAATAGCTCAACACACAACGGCAGTAGAATGTTTCAGCATCATCGTGGATGCAAACATTTATCTATATATTCCCAGCTTATACTCTAAATATATTTGCAATTTTGAGTGGATGAGTTAATAAGATGTTTATGCCTGAAAAAAGGCAAAAACTGTAATAATGCAGTACAGTTACATCTACATATGTAACTCCAACTGTGTAATTTTGGAAACTTTCAGACATTCTTGCATTCTTGCAAACTAAACACGGGCTTGGCAACACATATACCCTGTATACCTTCAAAGTTTTGGATTTGCCAAAAGTGGAGTTTGTACACATTTTCCACAGCGTGGGGCCACAGCCTGGTAGGATGTGTCCTTCAGTATTCTTTGGCTGCTGGTTTTATTGAATCATTACGAACTGAGTTGCCTGGGGCCCATTAACATGGTTTTGCCCTTTCCAACTTGGCTTCTTACTCTCAGTTCTACCTGCTGCGTGGCTTTTTATGTGAAGTTCATGACTTTGTATGTTCAACCCATAAATCCTGTCAGCAAGAGAGCATATTTGCACGTTTTCTGTTATCACTAATTTCAATAACCATTTGTCTAATTATGTGGCATGTGTCGTTTGTGATGGATAATGCTTACTATTGATAGTGTTAGGTGCGAGAAGTGAAATGCATTTGAAAGCACTTTTCTTGTTTGAGAAACGAGCGCATTTTTGCATGTAAGATCATATATCATACATTGATAAAAAAAAAATGTAGCTACATACAAAATGGATGACAGGTGTATACATCTGCTCTGTATTACAAACAGGAAACATTGTTTTCGTGTCGTGAATATTGACTCTGCACAGCTAGCTTGGGTTGGAGCTTAGTAATATAGCATTAACAAGCTGTAGTGAGCAGCACCGCTGACTTCCACTTTTGACAAAGTGACCTTCCAGAAAATTTTTGAGCCCCAGCCCTTTTGTTTTCAGGAGAAAGTCACTCTTGCAAAGGGATGTTGAGCATGGCACAGAATTTGTGCATTAAGCAATACTTAATGATTTTGGAAGTTTCACATTCCCTTGAGGAGGTTTAATATGTTTCAGTGGGGCAGTAAAATGCCCAGTTGTTTCCTAGGTAACGTATACCCCACAATGTGACAGAATAGTTTGCTGATATCAGTGTCCTGCTTTGGAGGCAGGTGTACAGAGCACTTTTGTATGTTCGCGTAACACCTTACCTGAACAGGACCGTTTGGAAGACTGCCCAATGGGCTGCGTCCAACTCATTTTTCATCTTATTAACTGTTTGTTCGGCAGGTTTTGGACCAGTGTTTGGCAGAATTATGTCAGGGTGAACTGAGAGCTGCAGAACAGAAATATGTTGTGCAGATCTGCTTTACACAATTGTATTAAGAAGACATGAGACCCTTTCACTTTGAAACCATTGCCATGGTTACAAAACCTAACATAGAGGCACAGGATAGGTATTTGACATAGATCTGAAAGCGTTCTGGTGCTGGTGAGGGCATAAAACAGTGATGTCTGTGTAGTGTTCTGAGGTTCTTTGTGTTTTAGCCCACAGAGGAGAGCAGGGTCCATAATAATGAGCACATCTGTTTTATGTGAAGCAAAGTTGAAACTTATGTGTGGCACAGAGCTTTGGCAAAGTTGTGCCACACAGGCAGCAAAGCGTTCAAACAGAATTTACCTCCGGGGACCTCCTAGTGTTGTAACGTAACCATCTCAGCTAACGAGCCCGATGTTTTGGTGTCTTCTGCCAAACTTTTTGACGCTCATTAAAAAGTTTTTCCACTCCTGAATGAGCCTAGGTAAAGTGTAAGCTTCTTTGTAGGACAGATTGTTTTTCTGTGTGTTTGTGTGTGTGATCTGAAACTAGTTTTGCAAAGTTAGAAATTTTTTTTTTTCTTTTTGCCCTTTAATGCTTTTTGGAGAGTATTTGTTAGGTACATTAATGACTGCTGTTCTTTAAATTCCGAACACAATTTTCCATGTTTTTTGGATGCAAATGAAGAAAACAAGCTTTTTCTAGAAAGAATACTTTCTGTTTCTGTTTCTGTTCACTCTAGATGATAAGACTTTCGATATTCTGTTTTAATAATAAAGGCTGAAGTTCAGTGACAGGCTTGTACAGTATGTGCTGTGCTTACTAACTAAAGCTGCAAAAATAATTTATGGGACTATACATTAAAAACTACCTGTGTGCAATAGTCTCAGTCCTTTTCAGTGAGAAAAACATACTGAATTTAAATAAAGTTTTATTATCCTGTGTATTTTACATCTGTATTTTGAGTTTTTTTTTGTATATTGCACATTCATTTAAAATATATTAATACAATCATCATTTTTCACATTCTGCAGTCCTTGAATCAGCATTCAGCAAATCGTACCCCAGACTTCTATGCCGGGAACATCACTTTTACAAATTATTCACAGCAGTGCTGGGAGAGACTTTCCAAAAGCCATTAGTTTTCAAAGACAAAAAACTTGGCAAAGGTGTTACACTTTTATATTTAACAACAAATGTCAAAGTATTTCAAATTAATGGATGTATCTCATTATCTGATTATGCAACTGTTAAATTGTGAATACAATGTGTTTAGTAATAAAGCAACATCTGTTTAAAATACATTTATTGACCTTGCATCTGATTGCTGAATGCATTCCGTTGCTGCCTGTCATTGAATGGGTAATTTATCTGAGGGCAAAATCACTTGCCATATGTCTCATCTCAGGCCCTCCCCTTCAGGCTTTAGCTCCAAATGCTACAACAGGTCACAATCGTGTGCCGATAACAATTATCATGTCCCCTCAGTGTAGCCAGGAGAATGTGCTGCTAACTCCCACATCTTCAGATGGAGAGGCAAGAGTTGGGAATGCAAGAGTCAAGAGTCAGGAAATGAAATTACTTCAAGATTTCCACATGTAGCATTTGCTATGAAATCTATAAAGTTTGACCACCAGTCACAGGGTTAACAGCCATTAGGCTGCAGGATGTCCTCTCACTTTGGTAATGCTGGAGCCTATTTTATCTCAGTTGTTGTAAAGTAAAATTTTGAAATACCTTATGTGTTATAAACTTTCAGTGATAAAAGCAAACCTTGGTGTATGTCCAAATGTTTGTTTTTAGCATTTCTTTGTTAGTGAAACCTGAGTGCTGTAAAGGGCATTGCATGTGACTCCCATAATTGTTGGTTGTCCTGCTGTTTTGTGGATGTTAAAACCATCATAAATACTGTCAGCAGCATCCCTGTTACTAGTACATCTTTATTGCTTCTTTAATTGTGGAGGATTGCCTGGAGAATTAGCACTCTGAGCTGAACAGGTAGGTTGTCACAGGTTGTAATTCAGGGCCGAGGTTTCCTAAATGGAGAGTGTTTGGTTATGTGGAAGTATGTCTTTTTAACTACATGGCACTTCAAACAGTAACTTTCCATTCCAGTGACAATGTTCAATTCACACAACTTTACAATTGTGCGAATTGAATCAGAGCTGAAAGGCAAGTGGACTTTAAAAATATATCATTGTATGTTTGCTTTATATTTCTTTAAATTTTGCCCTTTAAATTAAACCCCATAAGAAGTAACAGCAGAAATTAGTTTTCTGTAAAGTTCACATATATTTTCTCTTTTTCTATCATGTGTATTATGCTCTTTGTTTTAAATTGGGAAATTAACCAATTTTGATTACTAGAAAGTAAACTTGAAGGGGTGCAGAGTCCTGAGTTGGTAAAAATGTGAACTAATTTTATGGGCTTGTGAAACAGTTGCGAGGCTCTATTTTCCTAGTTTTATATGGCTTCTTCCTTGACTGGTTTTTCTTGGAGTAACAGTAAGTTGTTTCTTGATGTATTGAAGCATATATGAAGCATGTCGCAAGTGCGACAAGTGGAGTTTCCTTACTGGCATACTCAAGTCTCATATTGTGCCTCTGATTTTAACACACAGCAGTTAACTGATTAGCTAAGTGCAGACACAGGTGTTTACAGGTATGTGCCTTGTATAAACACCCCTTATCACTCATGTTCACACATTGGCTCATCAAGACAGAGAGGAGAGACCTAATCCAGTCCAAGAATTATAACTGAAATTATAATATCAGTCATCATAATATATTTGGAAACGTATATATTATAAATTGAGACCAACAGCTGAATCACACATCTACATCTTCCACATAAAACGGTTTAGGAATTCACAAAAAACATATGTACTGAGAATGCAGGTGGGTTGGTACTTTGATGTGTGTCATTTGAGGGGCATAAAGATAACCATGAACTCCATCTGGCAAGTTCATCGCTGTCTTTGTATACACTGGGCCACCAAGCAAGATGTTAGTGGACCATTCAACAGGTAATAGAAACGTTAAGGACGTGTGTTTACAAGTTCTACAAAGTAATTCTGTTGTTACCACTCTTGGTTTGAAGTACTTGTGTCATTTTGTTTAAGTTGATGCAATGGCAAGCTAGCTGCTAACCAAGACGAACAAGATCTAACTAGCTCCCGGAAGAAAAATATTTACTATTTTACATACTTTACTCAATTCAAGAAATCAGTGTACTAGCAATAGAACGTTTAGCATTTTAAGAATTATTGAGATGACACTGCCTTGGGCTCCTTGCGTTTTCTATAACACAAATTACTTTGAGTTTATTATTCAGAGAATTCTCCCCCGAGTGTTTACATTTAATAAGAACATTAAAATAAAGCTATTGGTAATCTTAAGTACAGAAATAAGTTTGGAAAAAACATACTTTAAAAGCTATATAAAGGTAAACAGTATAACTGGAATGTTGAAGTTATAAGGAAGCTCATAAATATCTGAAGTTGATTCTAAGATGCATTATTCAGTTTAAAAAGCCATCAGGCCAAAAGCCAAAACAATTGCAGGTTCTCACTACTATGTTCTCCCCAAGGATCTCTGCTCTTTGAATTTACTCAGAATTACTCTGAATTTACTCAGTTTGGATGGTTTACGCACTGCTTGTACATCGAGCAGGCGATAAAAAGGGTAAACAGTATGTCTGAAAGCCAGTGTTAGACATTGGTGGTGGCAGATGGAATAGCTTCTAGTCCTCATAAACACACCTAGCATTTTGGAAGCTGACTTACCTACAGAAAATACAGACAATTGAAAGAAAGCACATTACTGTACAAATATACATAGGTAATATTTTAGTTATATTGTAAGGAATATTGTAACTGTTGCAGAAAAAGCCATTATTATGTATTAAAAATGAAGCACTGATGTGTCAGGCTATTGTCTTGCTGACTGCTCCTTACAGTCTGAACACTACGAGGGCTGTGAGGCTTCGAAGCACGTGCTTGTGTTGTTTTGCCTTGTAGTTACCCCTAAATTGTGTAAACATTTTGATGCCTTTCATGGCTTCATTTCTCGGATGTGCTTGCTTGACGGATTCCTTGAAGTCAGAACCTCCTTCCTATGCTTGATGTGTCTTTTTTGGAGAACGTGCAACACTTTTCTAGGAAACCTCAAACCGTGCTTGCTGTGTTTTTTTCCCTCTTGGCCAAATAAGTTTACTTACTGCTTATTTTTCTGCCCTCTGAAAAGGGGCTTTGCACAGGAGACTTATAACACCTAGCTCTGGAGAAAATCTTATGGCACAACTTTTATAAACTCCTATGCACACACAAGCAAAAGTGGCTGACTTCCAGCGATGAACACCAGAAGCTGGTTTAACAGGGATGAAGCTGAGAGCGTTAACATGTTAAGTGTTAATGTCTTCGGTGCCAGCAAAGAAAGACGGCGTTCATCATCGCTCCTGCTGACTTGTCTTCAGCCGTCCCATATGCTGATTCTAACATGCTCATACCTGCCTCCTGGTGAACACAGGGCCATACAAAGTTCCATTCAAGATTTTACAGCATTACTTGTATTTGTCAGTTAGCTGGTTTATTTACTTTTAGGCCAGATTGTTCATTTTTTTATTCCTCTTGTGCCGCCTGTAGTAGCAGTCTGGTAGCCCAGTGGGTAGGACATCAGGCTGGGGTGCTGAAGTGCCCTGGTTCAACTTGCAGCCCAGCCAGGTGTGTCCTTGAGCAAGACACTCCATGCTAGCTTCCCTGGGTGATGAAAAAATGGCTGCCCACTGCTTCCTCCCAAGGGGATGGGTTAAATGCAGAGAACAAATTCCTTGTACGCATCCCACATATTTGGCCATAGAATCAGTTTCCCTTTCCATGTGTTGCAGTGACTTGGCATCAGTGCAAAGCAGTAACATGCCAAGACCCTCTGCTATTTGCTCAGGGTGAGATTATTCCTGATGGATACAAAATATGCACCTAGCAGGTGTTCCAGGAGCTTTGGCAATGGTAAAGACTGGATTGTAGCTCTTTGTTTGTATTGACCACAGAAGTATGTCCAGTACTGCCTTGTTATTTCATAAAAACAGTTGTTTAACCATGAAAACTGTATTAGACTTTAATAAATAGCATAAAAATTAAGTGCACCGCATCAAATTATACCACAATTAATAGTGCTGTTAATAGTGCTGAATCAGTTTAACTTTAGCAACTTTATTTATTGCATTACACTATGTGATTATTGGCCTGCAGTTTCACATTATGTAAGCGAGGGGCCTGGTGGCTCAATGGGTAGAACATCAGGCTGGAATCCAGAGGTCTCACAATTTAAATCCTAGCACAGCTGCCAGGTTTGCCCTTGAGCAAGGTACTCAAACACAAGCCCCCCAGGCACCGTGTGTGGCTGCCCACTGCTGCCCCCAGGGGAATCAGCGTAATGCAGAGAACCAATATCCCTGTCAAATGTGAGTCACCGTGAATGAAAGTGTCTGCTAAATGAATAAATGTAATTAATACTATTGTTTTATTTTGAAGTAATTACGTTTATACATGTACACATGCATTAATCGTTGTCATTTGTGTTAATTGGGGTCTGTCGCTGGTAAATGTTGTGATGAGGCATGTAAGGTAATATCTCATGAGGTTTGACCTTGGCCCACGTGTTGTGTAGCACGTGTTTAATGGGACCCCTTTGTATTGAACAAATATGTAAAGGTGGTTTAGAGATTTACCACAGGAGGTTTATAATGGTTTTAAGTGTGCATGGATGACCCCAGCAGCAGAGTCTAGATGACCTTAATGTGGCACGGTGGTGTTGCCACTCAGTCTGAGTTACATGTCACAGCAAGCTTGACAAAAACGTTTCTCTAAAATGCTGAGTCTAGGGCACACAGTGAAGAAGTTGCTTGTGTCTCTCAGAGCCCACACTAGAGGCAAGCTTCTGGTCAGGAGTGAGGATTGTACTCACTAGGCTTTTTTATGAAGCTTTTTTAGAGTATTTATACATGTTAGAACGAAACTGGTTCTCTGTATTTAGCCCATCCTCTGGGAAACAGCAGGCACTAAGTGTCGTGTGGAAGAACACGTGTGATGTTTGAAGCAGGAGACGTCCACATCTCAGCCACTCGCTCTGTCCATTACGCCACAGGCTGTGAGTAACTGTTACTGAGAGTGACTGCTGAGTTGTGTCATGATGTTGTCATCATCTTTTTGACATCGTTACGTTTTGCTTTCGCAAAGCTCAGTGTAGTCTTGACTGGAATTTATGTTAACTGAATTTACAACTGACAATCTCAAATTTTGCCAATTTAATTGCTGGAAGAATTTGGAATGCTAGAATGGTTGACCACTTTTTTTTTTTTTTACTGATGTGTGGCTTTTCTTTGTAATGATCTAAATTATTAAGACTGTAGTTGTAGTTTTTTCAACTACGTATAACTGCATCTGCCAATCTTTGTGCTTTAAATGGAAAGTATGTTAAAAGTTTATTAACCACATTTGTTAAAAGGACATATGCTGGCAATACTGAACTCAGAGGTGGAAGATAGCAGTCTGTGCTTTAGGCCAGTAGCACCAGCCGTATTTTTCAAAGAAGTTACCAACAGTGACATGGCTAATGAAGGCAGCACATTGGTAGCTGTGTTGAGGGATGCTGTCCATGGCCTTATGGCCTTCCTGTTCATGTCAAAGTGCTTATCATGTTTCAACAGTACAAATTACACTTAAACAAGTTTAATCCATTCTTGACTAAATTTATATGAAGTTTCTTTTTGTTACCCAGGTCCTACGAAGTTTGTACAAGCAATTTTTGGCTTTAAGGTTTGTGTGTATGTGTGTGTGTCTTTTATGGCGGTTATATACATGTCAGTACCTTTACTGTACGTATAATGATTTACTGTAAATTCACATACCGTTGTGACTAAATGATGTGATGATTAATTAAGAGATAACCCAAAGCACAGCAGAGCTATTTATCATTTAGCAAAGGACATGTAAGAACACTTGGGGAACATTAGCATTAAGCTGAAATACAATCATAAGAACAACTTGGGCAATGTGGGTTTCTAACAAGCCCGATGGACATGACACTGTACCATCTTGGACTTCATGTGAGACCCTCTGTTGTTATGCTTATGGTTTGCCCAGGTGGTAACTGTTGTTAATGGATAATATTATCTGGAGCTAGCTCCGGAGGCTACTCCGAACATCATCTGATGTTTCATTTTTATCAGGACTCTGTCATTGTAAACATCTGAACATCATGATCTGCTTCTAAAATTTTTATATCTGGAACTTTTCTGAGAAACTTTTCTATGCAGTGTACCCAAACGGACAGTGTATTTTCTGTTGTAAAACCAGTTAAACTAGTGATTTGATTTGTGAAAAATTTTTACGTGATGGCCAAGTTCCTCCTACACATTTGAAGTCAGCAGGTCAAAATTGTATGAATTCACCTTTAAAAATACAGACATCTGTCATTTTTAAAAAAAATGCATACCTGTACTAATTATATTATATCTGTCCTTACACAATTTAATTATAATTAGTACTTTTGTTTATAAAAATCAGTGTGATGTATGAAACTAAAATTGTATGTATATATCTTTATGTGGAATTCTAAAAATATAATTACTTATTTGCTTTTAAAGTTAGTGATTATTTTATCTGAAATTTTATATGTGAACTTCTACTGCTTACTAATATGATAATGCAATGATACAATAAAACAATTTTTGATAATTCCAGATTTCCAGTACGTTTGGGATGTTAGCAGTAATAATTTTGCTTTATACCACAGCTTTCGTAAATGCTAAATTCTTACCTTAGTAAATACATGATTCTTATTGGTCCATCCAAAGATGTCTCTTGGGTAGCTATTAATTTCATGGAACAGCACACGTAGTTCCAGCAACCTAATAATTATGGATTTATGTGTGCTTATTACGTTTGCATTCAAAATCCATTAAAAGGGTTTGCTGTTTCCAGTGAGTAGCCTGACCAGATATTCTGTCTTCATAAGGGACTACTTTGTTTTCAGAGCACATTGAAATATTATTAAATGCTGATTAAAATAATTTTCTTTTGAAAAAATTACCATGAATAGTTGTATAATTTATTCTGATTTGTGTAAGGACAGATATAACAACAACAACAACAACAACAATTATAATAATAACAATAATAATTATTATTTTGGTAGCCATGGTTGCAAGCATGATAAACTAATTCGAGGCGTGTGGTTCAGTGAAAATAATCTGCTCCAACCTGGCTAACAGCCCTCCGCTTATCTTTGGGCTGCATCGCACCAAGTTCTCATTGATTATTTTCGTGGAATCGCTCGTCACTAGCCCTTGAAGATGTTTACTGCTGGCAAATACATACGTAGGTGCATTCTCTTGTGGGTGTGTGTGTGTGTGTGTGTGTGTGTGTGTGTGTGGCAGGGGGGTTCAGTAGTTGAGTCTGCTACTAATGATGTGAAAAAAACACACAAACACTGCATGTTTACTTTAGTGTATTTTTATTTCTCTGAGTTTCCATTAGGTTGGCTTTTCCCAGTATTTTAAGGGCTGTTCATTTTAGTGCATGTGCGGAGTCCTCTGATATTGGCAGGGGTGTGGATGTGTCTCTCCGTGTATGTAACTTACTGAGAAAACTCAGCCTTTGTGTCTCCCTGTGATCAGATGTGCTGCTACATGAAGATGAGAAGAACACACGGTACATGGCATGCATGTCACATGTTACAATATGGTGAAGCTGGCACCTAGTGCTTTTAGGACATAACTGTGTAGAAGCCTACATTCAAACTTGGTTGCAAATAACTAATACGTTAGTAATGTGCTATGTGCAGTTAGCTGTACACAGATGGACAGGGCATGTCCACAGAACATCACTGGTGCAGAAGCAGAAAGGCATCTTCTCTGGCTTTGAATTTGAGACCTCAGACCTGAGCGAACTGCACCAAGATGGAAGTATTTTAGATGTTTCTGGCGGTGTGTACGAGTGTGGCCTAGACCCTTCCACTCTTGGGACTGCCAGAACAGATGGTTTGCTTATCTTAGCCCACTATCTGAGATTGATAGCCCTGCTAAACGCACAGTTCATGCTTCATTTGAAACCTGCGACTATTTAGCACAGGATGGTTTCCAACATTAAGTTTAATAACTGTGTAAAAGAAGAGTATGTGTGCATGGAAAGGAATTAACTATGTGATATATAAAATACTGGAAACGTTCTATTAAAAAAAATCAGAGAAAGTAATGTAGATGTGTTAGTGTTACATATGTACTGCCTTGTTAATCTTCGGTGTAATTTTCACAACAGTGAAAACTGTATGTCAGTGAATGAGTCATCACTCCGTTGTCATGGACTGTCAAAATCGTGCTTTGTTTGTCATGGAGTCTTGCAGGTATGATTAATAACGTGTAAAAAATTTCATTGTGTGTGTCCATCACTGAACTTCAAAGATATTAATCTGTGTTCATATTGCAAAGCAAGTCCATTTTTTTAAGCAATTGCGTTGTAAACATTAGGTAACATTTATTTTGGTTTAGTTGGAAAAGCAGCTCTTTAATATTTATTAATACATTTATGTACGGTAGAATGTTTCTCTAATGCTGTTCGTATTTACTCATATATTTAGAATAGTACAGTAATACCAAACAGATTTGCGTTATATCAAACATGCATTTTTCCAGTTGTTTCCTATTTCTCATGAGGAAAGTCCCGTAGTGGTTGAAATTTTACCCTGTTACATCAGTAATTTATTGTCTCTCTCTGTTCCCTGCCTCCTGCTGAGAGATAATGGGTGCAAATGTCTTCAGTTTTCCCAATCACTTTTTTTCACCACTGTTTGTGTGCTAGTGACCATAGTGTCAGTAAAAAAGTCACACAACTACAATAGTACAGGAAATTAAATTTATCTGTTTGGGCCTGTTGCTGGTTATGACTAAAAAGAGAAGAGGAAAGAGATTGTGTGGATGAGGCAATGAGACATTTCTAATGTTTTTAGTTGCGTCACACAGATGGCCTCTGACTGCTGAAATGCGATGCTGGAAGGTGTTCATATTATTTAGGTGTTCATATTATTTAGGTGTTCATATTATTTAATTTTCCTCATTTATCAGTTGTTCCAAGGGTGTGGGGTGGAACTTGACATTGGAGGACGGACTGTACAATACGATAAAAATTTCCGAATTTAAATACCAAAAGCTTTTACTTTTGAAGGCATGTGCTCCCCGTTTCCACTTTCCTGAGCTGTCGTTTACTTGAATCTGTCGTTTTATGTAAAAAGCCGCTTATAATAGTTACAGCCATGATGCAAAATAAACGCATAACCGTAGGAAGTTTTCTATGTCAAACAAATTCTAAATGGCGTGTATGTAATAATATATTCAGTGTCTGGCTTTTTTTGAGGTAACAGGCGCAAACGACCAAGGTGCCAGCAGAAATATCAGGGTGACGGTGCCAGTCCGTATGTAGCATATTACATAAATCCTGTATATATTTCTTTTAAGCATCAGATCCAGCTGTTTAAACACATGAGAATCCACATAATGTCTTAATTTAGTCCATCTTGCATGTTTAGGGTTTAAACTTTATGTTTACAATGAGTGGATGAGCTACCTACAAACTAAGTCCGTATCTTTTTTCCACCCATTCAACAAGTGTTTTTTTCACTTTTCAGACGAGTGGTGCTGTTCGGTCAGGCTGGCAACATCACACTGACATCCTTGTCGGCACCTTGGTCAGTCGCTCCTGTTGTCTTAAAATCAAGATGGCATAAGGCCTCAAAAGGGAGCTGCCTTAATCTCCCAAAACAGGCCCACAGAAAGCAGGCAAGGGGTTGAGACGCTCTTTGGCAAGCAGAGAGCATTAAAGAGTAAGTAATCTGTTCTGTCTGGCACATTACCCCTGAATGAGGCCTCTGGGAGTCTGGGAGCTCATATAGGATGCACTCTGCCCCCCCGCTCACCCCCTCAGGGACACAAAGGCGCGACGTGGTCAGTCACACTCTTACACTTGAACGCCCCTCTCCTTCCCCACCTTTCATTTCATGTGTTTTTGGACAAACGGCTGCGCTCGGCCCACAAAGAACCCTTGAAGCTACCAGCTCGTGTATCGCAATAGTAAAACAGCCGAGAGTTATGAGTGTCTGGGTGGCGCAAGTGTTTCAGACTTGCCACCATATTCTTTATGTGGTCAGAGAAAGAGTCGCAATGCCAGAAACACTGCAGTCACTTTTTTAAAAGGCTCCTTAGAAATTACATTCAGTTTTGCTCAGACTTTTAGTTTATGAAAAGGTACAATACTGTGAAATGAAGGTTGGAGCTTTTGTCAGTTTTTTTGGCATCTATGCACAACTGCCATTTCCTGATGGAAACAAAACGATCCTGCCTTTAGCCAATATTGAAAGTGCGTTCTGCTTTCACTGCCTTCACTAATGATACAAAGTCTGGCTGTTTTTCCTTAAATCTTACCAGGTGAAACTGCTCAAAGTTAAACAATTTGAGATGGGATTTTTATCTCTTTTAATGAAGTCTTCTTTTGTTTAGAAATATGGTTAAGTGTAAACATTGACACACTTTTTTTGTTAAACAAAACAGCTTTTACATTGATTGAATTACCCTCTTAATGTGTTCTTAGCAGGTGGCGGGTGGGGGTGGGGGTCTTTTTCCTGTTGTCAGAGAGAGATGGAGCATCGCCCTTTCACTAACCCCTACAGTTCCTGTTCCGTTGGAGTAAACATGGAGACGGACGCTCCATTTCATCTGCAAGGGCTTCCACTCTTACAGTCGAGCTGCTGTGTGTCAGATTGCCTGATGGACAGGATAGGGTGTCCACTGTGCCCCTCTCTTGTCTCCTCTGCTTCACAGCACCAGCCTTGTGCAGGAATTTTTAAAAAGGTCATGCTTTTATAAAGCTTCCTAAGGTTTCCTATGTTCATTTAGAAGGTGGCAGGCACGAGTCAACAACTCCTTTATTTTTGTTTCTCTTACAAAACAAGTTGTATTTACAGAAATTGTGGCTTTTAAATACTGTATCTTTACAGTTTCTAACAGAAACATTTCAAGTGGAATATATTAAATGAAGCTGAACTTTATTTATGAAAATGAAAACTATTTCATATTGCTCTGCAGTTGTAATATATAGTATCATTAATACATTGTTTGTATACTAAACTACCAGACCTGCTATAGAACAGATTTTGAGAATCTTGCATTCAGATTTCTATCGTTTGCAGCACACAACACACAATGCTGCACATTGCAGAATTACATTCCCCATAATGCTTTGTATTAGGAATGTGCTTATAATTCTGTTCATCACATATCATACACAGATGTGTTTATGAATTGCACATTGCCATAAAAGTGCTGTCTTTCATTTTGGGGGGGGGGGGGTTTAGATCAGCGAGGCAGTTCCACAGCCTGCCACCTCCAGGAATACAATAGATTGCACTGTTTTTAGTATTTGTCACTCGGCTCAATAAACAAAAGTATTTTTTAAATTATTACTGTTTTTGCTGGTTTGGAAAAAAATGTTGTAATTCTGCATTTGTAAAAGGTTCACTTGACACACTGGAAAGTGCTGATTTAACTTTCTTAGTAGAAATACACACAAACTACTTTTTTGAAGCATCGGTCACATATGCTCCAGTTCAGCTCTAGTTATTCACGTCCTGTAGGGTGACACTCAGCAGATGCTCAGGGCACCCTTAGTGTCTTAACAGTCAAACTGTGTTGTTTAGGTATTAGGATGAAGAATCCACTGCCCCTTGTTCATGCAGCTGTTCTGTGCACATAGTGACTTCATCAAATAAAGTGCTGCATCTGAAACAGATGTTAATAGGGACTAATCAGAGTCCTACCTTTTGGTAAGGGGGATGGGGAAAAGAATTCTTTAAGGTGGTTTAAAAAGCAGACAACATTGGGCTCTTTATAGATCATGATGGGACAATTTAACAGACCAATTTCTGTGATATGCTCATGAGGCTTGTGCCAGTCTTTTCTACCATGTGCTAATCTCTTCTCCCCTTTGCTAGGCTCTTCTGCCCTGTGTTAATGTCTTCTGCCCTGTGCTAGTCTCTTCTGCCCTATTCCAATCTCTGCTAGTCTCTTCTACCATATGCTAGTCTCTTCTGCCCTGTGCTAGTCTCTTCTACTAGTCTGTTCTCCTATGCACTAGACTCTTCAACCATGTACTAGTCTCTTTTACTAGTCTCTTGTACTATGTGCTGCTCTCTTCTACCATGTGCTAGTCTCCTTTTCCTTGTAGTACACTTTGGTAAGTATGTTATAATGTGTTTTCTGCTCTAATGAAGATTGACTGTCCTGATGAAGGTTGTATGCAGATACTGTATGGTGTTTTGCATTGAGGGATAAAAAAGACAAGAACAATATGCCCTCGTGATGTGATCTGGCTGTGTTCGCACTGTATGGCTGAATTTTGTCATAATTTAATCGAATTAATTTTTCTCAACTGCAAAATGGCAAATTGAAATAAATGGACCCTTGTTCTCTATAGACGACTGAATATTGTATTGTGTTCCTGAAGCATGGTGTATAGTAAATAATAAGACAGTGAGTGCAGAATTACTGTGGTGGTGGTATAATGGATTCCTGCAGCAGTAAAAATCTTCCTCTGCATCTGTAAGCGATACTACATACATGAAAACACTATTACCAACTAAGTGCTGCATTAATCAGAAATCTTTTTTTTCCTCCAACTATGTACATTTGGGATTTGAGATCTGTTATCTTTTGAAGTGGGACTGGATTGGGGATTGAGATTTTTTTACTGTGGTGTGGAAATGGAAATAGTAAAAACTATCTTGGGACATGGAGGCCTACCTTGTCTTTGAGTTATTTCCTTGTGTGTGTCTGTATACACACACACCTATGTATATAAGTATACAGCAATGTATGTAGGTGAAATACCAAAGATGTCAAATTGGCCCCTGTGTTTATATTTTGAGTACTCCTGACTCGACTGATCATAGGAAACTCAATAGAAGGATGTATATATGTAATTTAAACTTTTTTTTACATAAAGCCAGCTTGTTGACCTCTCGCATACAACTGTCATGTGGTTCATCCCAGGTGAGCTTTTGTGACCGTGTAGGTTAAGTGATGGACAGACGTATGGTGAGGAGGGTTTTCTCTTTATCTTGTTAAATGGACACACACAGCTTTTGACATGTTCCTGTGTGCCTGGGGCACTCTGAACTGTAACAACCACTTTGAGAGGGACAAGAGGACAGAAACAAACCTGTTAGCAGATGGGACAGCTGAGCAAAGGCTCAGATTAAACCTGCCACCACTGAGAACACACCGACTCCTCCTCCATCCTTCTCTTATCTTTTTATAATACTTTCTTTTTTGCCATACCATTTGCCATACTGTTATTTGTTAGTATGTTAATAAACCAGAATGCTTTGAGGTCACTACTTATTGCTACTGGATCATCTTTTTGTGTCACTTGTGTGGTAACAGTAATTCTATTTTAAAATAGCCTGATCTCAGATATCACTGGATTTAAATGCAAATATGTCGCTTCAGTCACTTGTTTTCATGTTGTGAGCACAATGTAACACGGCTATTATCTATATCAGTTTTACTTCTGTGTGGCTGCTGTGTACTCATAGCAGTCACCTACAATACTGTATGTTGCAGCTGCAGAAAATTTGTGCTCTTGGAATCTGGTGTTTTGAAAGTGCACAACTGACAGTCAATAGTGAGGCCATTTAAATTAAATCAAAATGCAATGTTCTCTTGGGACAACATGTTGTGATGTTCTGTCACTGTTTACAAAGACATTAGAAACTGTTTGAAGTGCAAAATAAGTACAAATTATTGCCTGTATTGTTGGAGGTTGATTCTAATATAAAATATTGCAGACTTGTAGACATATGATTGTACGAGATGGAGTAAATTCACTTTTTTATAAAAGGACTGTAAGAGCTATTTAAGGAAAATCAGCTTCCAGGATGAGTAACTCAATGAAGAATGGTTTTCCTGTTCAGTCGATTATAGCTGAAACCACTGAAATTGGTTTGTATAATGAGCATAAATCTTGTTTGCATTTAGGGTCAGACAAATACATGAAGCAAAAAGGAATCATATTTGAGAGGCATGATTCTGACATTTAATTACAGTTATCTCCCTGTCCCTCTGCCCACAAAAAAAAAAAATTCCCTTTTAAAGTCGCAGTTATTCCCAGTTGGGAAAAACGGCAGAATGCCACATTCTCTGCTCTGTTGTCCCAAGAGAGCTTGATATATTTTTCAGATTTAAAAAGTTGTTGCCTTCCATCTTCCCCTCCCTCCAGAATCCAATCTTTGTGGTCGCAAATAACCCCTGTGAAGCCAGGATGAAGAAGGTCAAGTGGGTCTGGTTTAGCTGGCATGTGGCTGTTAAGCCAGTTATCTGTCTGAAGGCCCCTCCTCCCTACAAGTGCCACAGTCTGGGGCTGACACACAGAATCGTAGGCAGCAGTGTGTGCTGGCATGACTGCTAACTAGATGGCAGACAAATCATGTCCAGGCTTCAATTAGACTGAATAAGCGTCATGCGCCACACACTAGTCTAATGTTATTTATTCAGTGCGCGATGATTCCTTCGAAGTATTCCAGGAAAAACTGTGAGCAAGTCTAAGAAAGGAGGTGGGGGGGGGGGGTATCCAGAGTTTTAAGTCCCTTTGAGCATTTTTCATTGAGCTGTGCTGAGATAAACACATTTTTCACGTTCATATGCCGCATTTTCTGAAAGTACTCGTATGGTTTTTATGCAGACATCTGTACTGGTACACTCTGCTCTGCAGATAAAGTAAAATGTGAACCGTAGGATGAGTAGGAGTGGACTGACGAGGAGAGACTACTTACGTTATTACCTCACTTGTACTACTTATGTGTGAGGTAACAATGGGTGAGAACTGTATGACCTGGAAGAATGCGTCCATTTGTTGAATAAGTTGTCTGTTCACGTTTTTCAGTTTTATTTATATGCATTATGTGGCACTGAAAATTTTGTCATTTTAAAATTATGAACAATATAAAATGTTGTAATTTTTCATCAGATTATTTAAACATATTCCCGTGTGCCATCGAGCCCGGAGATGTTGCCTACAAGTGCGTAAATGTGGTGTTACTGATTTAATATAACCTTACGTGCAGCCCTCCCTTCCAGTATTATTCACACAACTCAGAAGGGACGTAGCAGGACACTTTTATACTTACGCAAGTTCTCATTTATAGATGCCACGAAGTTTGCAGCTAAGTATTAGTTGAATGCAGACGTCAGAGCTTAACTTTCACCGTGTATTTCCCGTTCATTCGGAAGCAGCCTGTTCGCGGATGACCGTTTTCAGATCTGCACATCGTGAACTTTCGCGAATTCGTGTCATTGTTGGTTGTGGTACGTTTCCACGGCACTGAATCACAGCTTCGCTGGGTACGTGGACCGCGCGTCTGTGACCGCAGCACTGTGCTGACATCTCACCGCAGCACTTCGGAGCCGTCCTCCTTTCGCGTTGTTTGCCCAGCAAACTTTGTCGCTATATACAGTCGGGTCACACTTGGTCAAACTCATATAATATTACATTTTCTGACAATAAGAAATTAATTAATTTTGTGTTTAGTGTAAGTGAGTAAGTTTTAAATGTGCTCAGAGCATAAAACAAAATATAGGCACATGCTGGTGAGCCACATTTTGATAACGCAGCTGCAGTATAAATTATAACAGACGGTAATTACTAAAGCAAAGCGAGTTTTGGGGTTGCTCTCGTTGCTCTCCAAATTATA
>JABJVR010000035.1:6545027-6558789 GCA_025773905.1 Chitala chitala
TTTCAGGTGCCGCTTTCATGCACACGCTCCATCTTAGCTCTCACAGCATTTCAGGTGTTGCTTTCACGCACACGCTCCATTTTAGCTCTCACAGCATTTCAGGTGTTGCTTTCACACACACGCTCCATTTTAGCTCTCACAGCATTTCAGGTTCCGCCTTCACGCACACGCACCCGCTTAACTCAGAGTATTTTAGATGCCTCAGGTGCCGCAGTTTGTCCTTAAAAGTTCCTTTAAATTTTATTTATTTATGTCAACTTTCTTCTCTTCACTTGCTGTTCTTCCTTTTCATCAACCTTAGTGTGCTGTTATTAGCTTATTTAAGTATCTCTTAAAAAGTACAAGTTTATTATATTTGCAAATGCGCGTTTTTGTGTTCTGCGTTTACACTGTATTTAAATTTTACTCTTAAATTACACTTTAATAAATTACTTGTATGTATTGAGATTCTGTTGTGGGTAAATGAGAAGGAAAGAGAGATGGATTTATTCATGATTTCTATTGACACAATGGGTTTTAACCTTTCTCTGTTAATTCCTGATTATTTTCCTCTGAGGTGCTTTTACATAAACACTCACAAACTTTGCTTTTCATATAAAATTCACAGTACAAAATTGATTTAGAAAATATAATAATGTTGTAATGCCATTAATTCCATTCCAAGATAGAAACCGCCAACATTTGGGTGTCTGCACCTCCACATTTGCTTTGCTACTTGTGTCTTAAAGATGTCAAAATAGTGAAAATGTTGCTCTTAATATTGTTCTTCAATGTGGCTGGATGTTCTGTTGCAGCTGCGCATGCCCAGCATTAAAATGTCAGTCACCATCATGAAAAACTACAAAAAGTCTTAGAAGTGAAATTTGGGATAAAAGACTTACTGGAGATTTAACTTTTGGAGTAAAAATAGTTGTGTAAACTGGATTGCCTCACAAATGTATGGTCCATTTTCCAAATCCTTTCAACCTGCTGCTATAGCTTAGTGCGCGCGCGTGTGTGTGTGTGTGTGTGTGTGTGTGTGTGTGTGTGTGTGTGTGTGTGTGTGTGTGTGTGTGTGTGTGTGTGTGCGTGTGTGTTCCCTGTAGGTCGTCTGGGTGACTTCTGTTTTACCTGGTCCCAGTTTGTACCAGACAGAATGCCCCAGTCTGCTGCTTATTTGCTTTATCTTCTGAGAAAGGTCTGGTTCCTTGCATGTTGATTCACTGGAATGGCTATAATAAGTTGGGGATTTTAGTAGGATCATCGCAGAAGGAATACCAGGATCTCTGTGAAGTACATCTGACTAGACACAGATGCTAGATGTGAATGTATAGATATACAACTTATTTCATTGGATGAAATTTTTATTATGGAAAATTTTAACTTTTAGGATATTATTTTCACATTTATATTGCAAAAAAAATCATAATGTATACAAAAAACATTTATAATAACACAAGACCATATTTATGGCATTTCAAAATAGTATTTTAACTTGAACTGGAGACATACACAAGGAGCGCTTTATCTTGCACGAAATGGTTTTATTGCTCAACTCCGTAACAAACATTACTTATTTCAATTTCAATTTGAGAAGCCATGCTGGACAAAAGAACCAAAATAACTTTGAAGGGGCAGCAGATGTTCTGCTGACATCCAGCTGGTCCCTATGACCTCATGTCCTTCTGTTTTCGTGATCCAAATCAGTTTTACACGTTCGAACCTCCTCACACCAGGAGCTCAGTGGCCAGGAATGTGCAACGAGCCGGTTGTGAGAAGTGCTGTCAGGGGCATTGGATTAAAAACAAACAAATGTCTTCACATCTAGGGTTGATCTCGACTTGAAGTCACACGGTGTAGGCTGCTGGTGTTTGTGGGTCGTTTTTCTTAGGATGCCATGAAGACACACAAAGACAATATGGTACCTCTCCTCTGCCCGTCAGAAAAGCCTACGTGTAAAATAAACAGTGGGAAACAAACGTTAAGTAAACAAGCACAATGCAATTTATCAACTAAGTGTTTCAAATGTAAGAAAGACGTGTGGCACACTACATGTTACCTTCAGTATGAAAAAAGTCTGTGAAGTCTGTGCATCATTTCGTATGTCTTTTGGTCAGTGGAAACGTTTTCGTGCCAATACTTTTTCAAGATGATTTAATTAATGAAAATAGTATAACGCATACATACATAAACAGGTCTTTTTCACCATAAAGTGGACCATTGTGCATACATCATGTTCTGCTACGTTCACGCCTTAAGTAACTTTTTCATATTTGTGACCATACCAAAAACGATTTACCTGTTTCCTTGAGATTAATCCCAAATAGCACAGAAGTATGTCTAAAGGCTACAAAAGTGTAAATAAGGACTGTGATTTTTTTAGCACTTTTATGACTGCAGCTAAATTATCAATAAGACAGGAAGATCAATAAAAAACCAAATAATTTCTATCAAATGTTTCTGGAAGAAAAACATTTTGCAGACTAAGGACTATAATTATATCTTTACAGATATGAGTTGAAATACAGCATGTAAAACCTAAACAGTGTTACTGTCCTTCCTTGATTTGGTGACCCAGATTTTAAGTATGAATCAACAGTTTTATTCTGTAGTGTGTGATATACAAGTAGTATCCTCTGGTTTGGTCTAGCTCACTTGAGAGACAGGTGAAAGAAGTTCTGCCTGAGCAGAGCTTGTGCACATGTTCAGCTAATGAAAGATTAACAAAGTTTACTTATGGCACTGGCATAGTGAAGGGTGTGCCAGGGTGCCAACCGAAATGTTAGCTTGCATGCTCAAATAAAATACTAAATAAATCCACGATCTTGTGTTTGCTCAGTACTTCTAACATTTTCACTAGAATAATTTTTGTCAGTTTGGAAGGATGTGTTAGTTTCCGTGATGCATTTGATGCCTTCTAGCAGCGATGAAAAACAATTCCATAAAAACAAGTCAAAACTTATGCAGTTTCATTTTGGTTGATCAAGTGTATACTATCTAGCTAATGCACAGCCCTGGACTTTTTCATAAGATTTTTTAAGATTATTTGTTTTTAATATTAAGACAGGATGTTGTCTTATTTTTTTTAGACTGTAAGCAATCGTATTCTGGCTATATGTCATTTCATTAATATTTTGGTTCTTGCACATTCAGTTTTTTCATGCCACACCCACAATTTTTCTGTGTTGAAAATATTCCATATACCTGGAAGAGGTTTCTATTATTCTATTATTTTATTTTCTAATGAATTCATTTTTTTTTCCAATGGTAGCGAAATGATTTGAGACACTATTAAAGCCTGCAGATATTGGCTTCCCTGATTAGACTCCAGCTACTGCTTCTGTGTCTTTTCCTCTCAGGTCACTGTAAATGAAATTCATCTGCTCCCCCAGACCTATATTATCCATCTTTTTGCCCCAGCCACAAGTTAAACCTCGAGTGTGGAAATGGAAATGATCAGATAGTTTTTCCATGGAAACAAACTGTTAAAATGAGCCTGATCCTTAGTTCTGGTCATAACGCTGGCTTTTAGCATCCCAGTAGTATTTATTTTACTAATACTATTGTTCCTATTATAGGATGCAGTATGTTCCAAAATTACTGTGTAATAGCATCAAGCTACTAATAATACTTTTAAGACGTGACAGACTTACATCTAATGTAATATGCCTAATGTGTGGACCTTGGTTGTCAAGAAAACCTTGAGATTTCTGACCAAATGTAACATAAAAAGCCATGCACAATGACCTTTTTTTTTTAGGAAAACAAATTTGATGTGCCATTTTGAAATACAGTATTTTATTTACAGATTGAGCCAGGATGTCTCAACAAGGTGTCTCAATGGAAAGCTTTTTGTTTTATCAATGTATGGTTGGTATTTGTAAGTAGAAAACCACATATACGGTGGTATATATTGTGTGTGTGTATACACTATACATACAAACTATACTGTATATAAGACTGGGATCCAGGTAAAATGTAGAAAAAAAGCCAAAATACATAAACTGCTGAACAGCATACCTGAAAATATCTGATGTATGATTTACCACGGTGCAATGAAAAATCACTACATAAATAACTAATACATTACAATCTTTTACAGTTGACGTACTTATTACTGTTCTCTATTTCCGTGGTTGTAAATTAACTTTGCCTTGCTTTAGTGACGTAAACTGTTTTCCCCCTTCACCTTACATTTTCACTGGATATAGTTCATATCTACACTACTGCATTTGGATTGATTATTGCACAAAAAAAGAGTCGTTCCTCTGCCGATTTGATTTGAGCACCGTATCCGGATTTACCCAAATGGCCAGTGTCCCTTTGCCAGCCAGACAACCCCGTGAAAGAAAACAGCTGCTTATTTTAAACAGTAATCTGTCTGGGAATCCCTCTATTCCAAAAAATAACTCAAATGGTTTGCACGCTGTGATTAGTCGAAACGTTCATTCATGCACTCGCATGGATGAAAAGGATAAAACAACATGTTAAGAACTTTTAAGCGCGAGGCTCGAAAGCGCGTAGACAAGAACAATAGCGAATATATGACACCAATAGCCATTCACAAGGCAGATGAAAAGTTAGGAACTCGCCGTCATTTTAATATAACCGCAGGGGGGAAAGGTCCGAATCGTAAAATCCGGAACTTAAAAATCTTAAACCAGAAACGTTAGGTAACGTTAATGTAATACTGGATGCTGAAATTAATGTAAATAAAAGCGCAAAATAAAACGTGCGCCTAACCTATAAACACGAAAATGCACCGTTGTTTTTAATATGAGTGACCATCAAAATCAGCCCACTTCAGCTTCATTTCAAGAAATGATGAAAACATTAAAATATATTTTCAAAGTTCATCTTATACACAAACAACCATGGTAATCTTTATCACTCGTTATAACTGTTCGTAAATCTTGCCTATATCAGTAAACCATGTTCTTAACAGTAGCAATGAATGTATCTCTCATTTTCAGCGTTGAATTAATTTGAAATCTGATGTGGAAAATGATAAGGGGAAGATACGGGGAGAGTGGGAGACTAATTCAGTGAAGTTCCTTTTTATGTGTCCCTCCACTTGATGTCTATACAGAACAGGACTGTGATGGCCCGCCAAACACGTCAGGTTGTTTCACATACACAAGATTAAGTAGCAAAAGTGACATCCAAAACCAATCGGCCCACCCAGGAGAAGTGAGAGCAGCGGAAAGGCTGTCAGGGGTCCTCTTTACACCATTAATCTTCAGCCTTTTCCAGTGCTGCCAGCTCGCATCTCCTTCAAACGGCCGCGAAAGGAAAACCGGCTCTGTTTTCACCTTTCACAATCCCGTCGGTAAACTGCAGACCACAACACCGCTTCAATGTTTTTGCATGATGTGCTCACTAAAATGACGTTAATTTCATTACTGAACAAGTACACATTTTCACATAGGCGTCCATAAACTGCAGACCACAACACCGCTTCACTGTTTTTGCACGTGTTCATTTTTGGTATCGCCTGCAGAAGTGTTTATTTGAAAGTGAACTATTAGCCTAAGTTTGCTACATCTCTAGCAACTTTGATTAATTAGTGGCTTTGCACTGGGGGACCACAAAACATTAGATTGTTATATTGTGACATAAAAAGTGTAATTGTATTTTATTGACACGGTGGGTTAAACCATATCATCACTTAATGTCTGTCTTACAACGTAAACCAATATCTGGACGAGTTCGAACTAACCCAGACATTTCTTATGGTGCTAATAATTGGCACTTATAACGAGTACATTACAAGAATATATAATTACGTAATTCATTCCAGACTTTGAATGCTATACGGTTTTCCTATTTAAGTGGCGAGAAATTGTAACAAATTAAAACAAAAAGTTCACCTTTTCCAAAACCCAGTAAAAATTATTTTTTGCTAATTAAAAATAGAACTCTATATTATTACACAAACAACATACTGAGTAGCAAGACTTGATTTATTGTCCAGAATACAATTGCGAAGAGAGCAAGGATACAGCGCTAGTAAAATGTTATGATAACGTGTTACCCTTATTACTTATTTTATTCTGGTCTCAGAAGCTCAGTGACCAGCCTTGGTGTACCAAGGCATGAGATCGAACATGGACTGGTTTGAGTATTACAGTGCACCAGTCACAGTTTATCCTATTAAAGAGAGGCGTAATCGAGTTGTGAGGTGGGGGTGAACCCTAAAAACTGGCTCTGCAGTCTGGCGAGAAGGAAAGCAGGTGTCCGATCTGTACTGTCACATCTGTTAGACATTCATGCCCCCACCGGAGTCTGCTTCAGAAACCCTCAGACGAGCAGTCCCGAGGATTAGAAACCATTAGGGGCCCAGAGGAGGTAAAATACCGTTTTTTTTTTTTTTTTTTTTTTTTACGGGGGGGGGTGTTGGGGGGTGGACTTACAATCTGGGCAAAATATCAGGACTTTTAACACCGAGATGCCTACAATTCACTAAATTATATACTGTAAACGTTACGATGTTAAATGCTTATCTAAAAACATAACGTGCTTTGAACGATTTAACGAGTCGATAAATACATAACCTAAATATTAAATCTCAGATCTTGTAATAAACGTCCGTTGGGATTGAAGTGCAAAACAGCTTCCTTACATTTAAAAGCGCTGTATTGTTTCTGAGACAAAGTAATTCACTTTCAGCCTTTATGTTGTCTTCATTAAAATTTCTCACAGTTGAACACGCATTACCTTAGTTTAATTCTTAACATATCACAAAGAGTAGGGACATCAATTTCCAATTGATAATTCTTAACACTGGTACATTGACATTTCTCTGAAAGTGTTTCAGAATTGAAAAGGTACGCATTTGCAAACATTACACTTAATTACACCAATATAAGAACGAGTTAAAAATTCCCCTGTTCCTGCACGAGAAAGGGCACCCCTGTCTCAAACAATCCACCGTTGTACTAATCCACAATCTTTCCACAGGTTCCCATGTTTGAACCCAAGTTCTGCTTTGTCACGTCATGATGTCATGCAGTTTGCTCCTGCAGTCTTTACAGCCATTACCTACATAATGCATGAGGTGTGTATCAGCTTTGTTCCCAGAGGTGGACCTCTCTTCATGGTCTCACATTTATGACACAGATCAGCCCTTGTTACACAGCTAGCAGATGACACAGGTGAACTATGTAAAACCAAAATGAAAGTTTTAGGAGGTAACGGAAGTAAAACATACTCATGATTATTCTATTACTTATTAATCTCTCATTCCATAATTTATGTTCTAAACTAAGAATTTTACTAGTTTTAGAAACAGATCTGATACTGATAAAAAAAAAAATCAACCCTATTGTTGCCAGTACAGTCTACAGTGATAAGACCGAGACAAAATGTTAGAGTCCATTTGACCATAAAACTTCTCCCCTGTGAAAGATTTATGCCGATTGTTATTTAAACTGTAATTTATTAGGGTCCCTGTCTGTCACATGCCCATGGAATCATCCTAAATTCAAAATATCTTTAAGGGAACACATGCTAAATTTGAATAAATAGGTAAGGATGCTGAATCTCCAAAGGTGAAGACGACTTCAAAAAAAGCAAAAGGACAGCACTCACTATACCATTCATTTTAATGTAGAGGATACACATTTCTTGTATGGACTGGTGATGGTTTTCAGTAAAAGGAATTTGTGGCATATCTTGTCTCTCGTATTGAGACTTAAATTCACATTGGACTTTAAAAGGAAAGAGGTTAATTTTTTGGACGTTCGCGTTTATAAAAAAGTTTCCCAGTTACATATGGATGTTTTCGGGAAAGCCACTAATCGAAATACGTTTCTGCATTACCAAAGCTTTCACCCTACAACCTTGATTAACAGTTTGTCTTACAGTCAACTCTTAAGATAAAAGAGGATTTGTGACTCACCTGAGACATTCCGAGCCCAGGCTACATCCCTTTGTATGGATTTTCAGGCACAAGGTTATCATAAGAGATTGGTCACTTCGCTGTTTGAAAAAGTCCATTTGACAGATCGTGAAAATCTCCTACAACATAAATCTCGCACAAAGGCGAACAATGTATCACGTATGTTTCTACATATAATTCAATTCAATTCAGTTTATTTTTAAATAGCGTCTTTTACAACAATGTGCCTTGTGTCATTTAGTTTCAGATAATGCAGTTAATGCCCAGAGTGGACATACTGGATGCTACTGGGCAATTAACAAATTGTTCTGTTTTTATAAGTGTGTTCAATGCCTTAAAAGTACACAATGGGGTCACAGTTGTACTGCAACTTGATAGTTCATCACTCTTTGTTCACACCATTTGTAGATAATGTTTCAAAGGAACAGACACCAAAAGCAGTCACTTGTGTCTTTATTGTCATTAATAATATCAGTAGTTTACTGTACAACACTAAAAGGAACAGGCGGTTGAAGATTGCATTCTTATTTTGTGGACACCCTTGTTCTTTTGTTCCAGGAAAAATTGGCTCCGTATGATTTGGATTTTGGTGTTGGCAACCTCTTTTCCTGTATATCATAACTCCAACCTGAAAAGAAAGGGAAAAATATGCAAAAAATAAAACTAAAAATGGTTTTAAAACATGAATTTAGTTACATTACTATGAAACATCATCAAAATCCAATTTAGTTTTTAACTGACAAAACTGATCATGTGTATGACCAAAATGTATGTTCCATTATAAAAACAAAATTAGTGTCATCAAGTCAATAGTTTCAACTTATGTTTATCTTAACATACAAGTTTAAAACAAAATTTATGCACATTACACAATTTCCTGTGAAAAAGGCAGACAGTCAACAAGCACAACAATATCACAAGAAATCCAAAATGTTTCTTTGTCTTCAGTTAATCACATTACAGACATGAACATATACCTTAAAAAGCAAGGCAAGCGTAACACTTCCCAGTGAAACGTTTCACAATTCAGCCATAAGAAGCTCTTACCATTCTTTTCTGCAAACGCGATGGCATCTTCCTTTGCACTGAATGTAAGGACCATGTTGGACAATGGATCAGCCCTAAAATAAAGCCAAAGGGGGAGGGGGGAGAGACAGTGAAAAACAGCTACATAAGAAAGGACCAGAAGTGAAGGCAAAATACAATGACTGTATGGTGCAATTCAGGAAGTCTTAATGCGAAGAGAATAATGTTTCTGTGTTAAAACGGGGAGGACCATCTTAAACTGTAACCTGTCTGCCAGGAATATTGAAAAAAACATGGATGTAAGGGAAATTAACTGCAGAATACACTGACAACCATTTTATTACCTTTCCTAAAATAACAGTGATTTTCAACTTAGTGAAAAAGAAACAATATTTGACGTCATGGTGAGTAAAAATGCACACACATCCTTCTTTGAGAAACGTACAGGTCTTCCAGTAAAATATCGGTGATCATGTTTGATGGGTACATGAATCAGTTTCTAACAAAGGCCCGCTCTACCCTAAATATGTTGCAAGTGTTTTCATTTATCAAGTGTGGGTCTCAGCATGTACCAAAACAGTGCTCTGGTTACACTCCCGCTCAGAGATATCATTTTATCAACAAATCTGTGGCGCTGTGTATCTTTTCCTCTTCACTGCGGCTTCTAAGCTTTAAAGGTCCTGTAAAGATGCGTGTTAATCTGATCTAATTCAGGAAAACGGATACTCAAAATTAACTGCACATTTATTTTCAGCTGCTCACTTTGTAATTGAGTTATTTGTTGGTAAAGATTAGGGGGTGCCACAGCGGTTTATGAAGGCGGGGTCACTGAGCGGTACCGGATGCCACTACCGCCTCACGGCTCTAAATGTTAGAGCCAATCAAATGAGTTCAAACTACCACGGAGTGGACAGAGACTGTACGCATGGAGGAAAGAAAACTCTAGAAACCAACAATTTGAAAACACTAAAGAAAACAAACACTGCATATATCAGTCATAAAAAAAAAGAATTTAAAAGAGATACCAAAATATTTCAGGTTACCTATTACTGAATTAAAAGGAAAAAACATTTCAGAACATTTGATGTTTTATGCTGATCTGATTAATAGAGACGATATTTATTTTGAGGTCTTGTCAGGAATATGTGTACCAGACAGTTTGTAAAGGTGTGGTGAATATGAAACACTGAGCTTACGTGGAGGCCCAGCCCATCAGTGGGTTCTCCCATCTCTCCCTCGTGTCGAATTCCATTTTCCACTTGCGAGTGTTGTGTACCCCGGACTGCATGGCGGTGCGAGTGGGGACGAAGATGCGCACCCTGCGGGTCTTTACGTGCTCCTCGGGCACCCCTGTCAGCGATGTGATGTCCTGCGGACACAGAGCTGTCACGGAAATGGCAGCGAGCGCAGCCTCACACTAAAGCAAGATACCAAGCAGAAAAATCGCTCCACTTTACCGTTACGATGCCCATCTGTAAATATGCTGCACGAGTTTAACTAAAGAGACCCCTCATTTAGACTTCAGGAACAACGTCTATGAAACAATTACCTTAAAAATCAATGCAGCCAACTCTCATTTTGAAATTTCCCAGCAAAGTTACATTTTGTTGTTGATTGTTTGATGGCACAGTAATGACACACATTTCAAATCACCATGGCAATGGTGCATAAAATTCTAAATGCCCTACGTGTCCACGAATACAGTTGTTTAAAATAACGTATTTTGTTTCATACTTTCAGCCTAACTGCGAGCGCTCTGTGAGACAAAAGACTCAGGTTAAGAACCCCGTGTCTGGAGCTCTTAAGCTGAAATGGCCGTCAGCTTGTCCACTCAGTCAAAGTGAGACAGGTCGAGACTCGCGTGCGGCTGTTAACAGCTCACACATGGTATATGCTCAAGATCAAATGACAAGACACGCGCAATGACGCCGCAGCAGAGCAAGACTACAGGGAGCACGGCATCGATGTCAGCGTGGAGAGAAGCCAAAACAATCAAGTCATGTAAAAGTCAAGCGGAGGGGGGGGGTTTGAAAGCTGATAAAAGCAACGGATGGGAGCACTTGGCAACAGCACTGAAGGAAAAGGTGGGACTGCCTGGGGTGCTTGTGAATGTCAACAGTGGAGTCCTAGAACACTGCAAAACATCAATTTCCTATGATAAAGAGCGCTACATACGTCTGATCCTGCGAGACAGACGTACTTACAAAGGCTCAAATATGTGTTTTTTCCGGGGTGCCCAAATACTCTTTTTAGAACAGCAGCTTGCTGTCTAGACAGAAAGTTAATTTGTGATTCATAAAATACATTCTTACACCTTTTGTACTCATGCCTTCAATGGCAAAGACCTTGGGTCTTTTATGTAGCACTTTTAAAGTGAAGACACAAAAACACACAAGGCAACAGTGACACAATAACAAAAGGTATGTGCTGCTTAATGGCATCAGTATATTTGCACAAGCATTATCAATCATTTTAAATTTAACAATTTTGACTAAACATTCATATTTTTTAAAACTATATGCTAAGCTACAGAAACACTTGTGGTGCAGATGAGATATTTCTTACAAACGACAGGGTGCTGAGTGTACCAATCTGGGATAACTTTACTGAGAAACTAAGGCTACATGTCCAAACTGTGTTGTCATTCAGTTCTAACCTAATGAATGTGCCAAGTGATTCAGCTGGATGATTAAGGTGCCACAGAGTAAATCAGACTCTTTAATATAAGGCACCAAAACTAACACAAAATATTAACCAATTTGAGGGCTCATGTCCTGTCCTTTCAGAGACCTTCAGACATACACAACAGGCAAACAAGAGTCTGGACGTCCTTGCTACAAAGTGGGCCACGAGCAACTAAATCCACCCAGAACAGTCCACTCTCCTTTCAATACAAAAAATGTCATTAATTTCAATAATTACTACAAGTTCAGGGAGCAATTTTCATTATGTTTTATAAAGAATCTCCTTTGCAGCAGCTCCACATTGCACCCTGTAAATTTGCAGCTGTCTCTGAGAATCGCAGTTGGGAAAACACAATTTTGAATATTACCAAATTTTTTTTTTTTTTTTTTTTACATCAAGTCTATCACCTGGACTGTTCTGTTACTGAATGGGATAATTTCCACAGTTATAACATCTACTTTCTAAAAGTTTACACACACACACACACACACACACACACACACACACACACACACACACACACACACACACACACACACACACACAGCAAACCTAAATATCTCTGTTTACTCAACTATCAACGTATTTACATTTCCAAACACAAAAAAAAAAAAAAATTCAGTATTCAATTCAATAAACAAATGGAACACAAAGAACAAAACGTAGAATCTGTTCTGGCCAGTGTTCTAATGTCACAATCAGATGTTTATTCCACACTTGGCTGTCTTGAAATCATTACAGAGGGAGAAAAAACATGATAAAGAAGATATTTGTTATTAATAACAGGCGGTGATAAGATCCGCCATACTTCAGTAAGTACTACAAAGGGACACTTAAGGGAAACAAAAAACATTCTTCTACTTTTTATTTCACACATATGCAGAGACACGCACATATTTCCCATGCACCTGTCGCTATGGTTTTACCTGTCAATGGTTTTAAAAATGCGTTTGCTGCATTTAAATTGGATGATATTGGATTTACATATTTGCTTTCAAAACAACGATAGACAAAGTTAAAATAAACCCCAATAGTTTCAAAAGGTATATTCATCACAAGTACTCTGTCTTGAAATATAAAAAGATCGTATGATATGACTGGTTATATTATATATTATACGAGGGGGTGGGTAACACAGTTGCTCACAGGGTAACAATATCGCCACATCTGCAGGGCCATGGATGTGAACCTGGCTCTTGGCACAGTGTGCGCCTTTGTGCGGGTTCTTTGGTTTCCATCTCACACACCAAAGACATGTGACTCGGCTGGTGACTCAAAAATACCCTTACTGTGTGAATGTGTGGGTACCCGATGCGATGGCCTGGCAGATAATATTGTAGTGTGACTTGTGGCCCGTGTGACTGGAATACAGCCCATGTCCATCCAAATCCCTGACCAGGATAAGCAGTTGGAAACAGACAATGAACAAATACAGTTGGGTTATTTCCGCATACATGAAGACAGGCCTAATTTCACAGCAGAGACACAAACTGTCAATCAAAATTCTGTGAGTCAATACGCTCACCCTTAATAATAGATGCCTTAATCTCCTAGCTTCCGTATATGAGTGAGGGAACTAGCATTGTGAATATACATGTGTCACATTTTATACTGGCTTATTCTATACCCATTCATGCATATTCTGTTTATACCACATAGATGACATAATGCTGTTCACTTGGTGCACATACACCCTTCCTTTTCTTAATCACTTACATCCAGTCGCAGATCCCCAAATAGTTTATACAAGACTGTACATTTTTTTTTTTTACTTCTATGTGTGAGAATTGCTTGACTTAATTGCATGTACTTGATGATAGGACAGCACTTACTGTTAGTTAGATTCTCTGATACTGTTTGACCTCATTCGTGACATGCACGTGTATTCTTATTCATTGTAAGTCGCTTTGGACAAAGACATCTGCTAAACGAATAAAGTGTAAATGATTATACCCTAATTTTATGTGCCAGCTATTTTAAGCTGTTTAACGTCAGTGACAAATAAATACCATTTGTGAAGACTGAAATAAGCACTGTTAGCAAATGTTTAACAGTAATAATTAAAACACATGAGGAAAATGTTCAAAAATGGCTGCTAAAAAGCCATGCATATATATATAATTTGTGAACAGGGAGATGCTGAACAGATGCTGTACCAAAGGTACGCGGAGG
>JABJVR010000035.1:6558898-6585048 GCA_025773905.1 Chitala chitala
GGGGGTAGTCTCAAGACAGGTCAGACATTACTGCGTGAAAACAGACACAAGAGGCTGCCATCAGTCAGGACCTTCTATGCCTTGAACAATGATACAAAGCTGAAATGCAGCGACACCGTTTGAAGACTGGGACAATGCATGTGATAAGATCTACATTTAACAGCAAGACAGACGCTACACCATTCGGGAGTGCAGCATTGTGCGCCTCAGACACTGGTGAGCAACCTATACAGCACAGACATTGTGGGGAACCGCTTCTGTTACTGAGAAAACGTCTCACTAGGATTAATATTCAATGGGTAGACCAGGGGCTCTCTCCATTTTCTACAAGCTGCCTTTTGCAACACAAAGCCATCCTATTTGCACCATGAGTTTCTGATGCACAGAAATTTATTGTATTCACACATGCACACTCCTGTGCAAGGGATAAGGGAATTCTTTACGTTTTCTGTAAAGGTAGTTTTATACTGACATGTTTAACATGTTAACATTTTTGTTTTATTTACGTTAACCACTTGGATATAGTGAATCTATAAATGGAAAATATTGTGTATGCTTAGGGAACTCTTTTGAACACAAATCTAGTACTACTTGATGCCAGTTAATTTTACATGTTCTTAAATGGAATTTACTTGACTTTTAAAAGTCAGATGAAACAAAATCCATCGTGACTGTATTGGAAAAAACGTCTTTAAACACATCTATCCAACAGATTGACTTATTGTCCTGCAATAACAAATTTAACAGAGTACATTTCTCCAATGTGCATAATTTGCATGTCCTCTCACCTGAGGTTTGTGTCTTACATTTTTAGTCTCCCCCCAAATGTCCTACAGGGCAATGGGGCCCCACTCTGGGCCACACTACATTTTTTTAATGCAATGGTGAAACAGAAGTTGACCTTTTTAAAATCTAACCTCCACCAATCACAGACTAGTTTTACATTTCCCATGATGCAAACAGAAGCCACGCCACTGACAGCATCTTCAGCTGTCGTTTTGCTTTTGGAGAACTTTGGTTATGCTCACTGTGTCTGTATTCCTGCATCTGGCAAAAGCTCTCTTTGCTTTAATATCATATACACCTTCATGCTTCTCACTCTAACTAGGAATTCACCGAATCACGCCACACAACAACTACTGTGAAGCACCCAAAAAATACAAAAAGCTTCAAATGAAACTTAACTATTCCAACAATGTGTCTGCTGAAGACCTGCCTCTACCTGGCACTGAAAAAACACACATTTTTGTGCTGTGAAATCTGGACCCTGCCTAGTCAGCAGACCCTTGATAACAATGTGTGTACTGCAAATATACTAATTTCTTTAACACCCTAAACACAGTCATACTGTAAGCAGAACAGTCTCATGGAAACAACCGGCTCGTGAGCCAAGAAAGCCACTGACCTACATTTCATCATTAAACTTAATTTCCATCCTTATTACTCCTTTAACTGTCATTTCAGGTAATGAAACTAGAAATTTCCTTGCACCTCTTACCTAAAATTAATGGATGTAATGTTTGTTAGAGTTAATCCTTTGAAATTAAATTGTGTTGTATCATGGTTATGTCAATAGAAGATTCCCTAAACATAAAATAAACATTAAATCCCTAGTTAATATCTGCCATTTCATTCTGCATCACACCTGGACTGATTTCTTATAAAACCACACTGGACTGCTGCAAAAAGTACAGAAAACGGTCAATAAGTCATCCTGAAATGTATCTCAGGGTAGGTGACTGCTGCCAAGCCACTTACAGCTACAGGTCATACTGGATACAAAATGTCACTTACACCACAGGACAATTAAAAGAACCAGGCAATTTTATAGACGCCACGGGAAGACATAAACAAGTTATTACAACGGCAAAAGAAATGTATTATAAATTCAGCCCATTATCCAGCAGATAAAAAGTCTAGACTTTTTATTATATTCTCGTGAACATTTGGAAAAGCCAAGCAGCCTATCAGCACGCGGGACAACGGGCCAGACAACGGTGGCGGCGGCGACGGCAGCTGGGATGTGGCGTTCCCAGGAAAATTAGTAAAAGACGATTACAAAGGGAAAACCCACACTGCGGGCACTTTTTCTTGAGCCGCGTACAGGAAGCAAAACGAGAACTATGAAGTTTGACACTATTCACAGTCCTACAATACCTGGGTATGCACACAGAATGCCTGGCTTAAAGGCTGAGGGAGAAAAAGGCAGCAAAGTGTTCATCATGTGAAAGCGTGTCTATATTTCTGACACCTCCAGTGCTTCCAGGAATAAAGAGCATGGAAGCTGCTTCAGACTCACGGCCTCCAGGACCCACCACACAACGCTCTCCAGCCAAGGCTGCCCCTTACAGTATATCAGCATGTGGCAGCCAAGCAGACACGCTGCCTTTTTAAAAAGCTAAACGGTAAAAATGTTACCTGACAGCTTGTTATGGGGAGTGTGCAAGCCCTGCTAAAACTCAGGCGGTGCTAAACAACGCCCCAAAACCTTTCCTGCGCAAGCGCAGAAAAATTTTACATTAAGTGCAGTGACGTGACAAGACAGAGCTGTGGCTTCGTGTGCTTTGTCACTGCCGTCCAAACAAGGATGGGGTTGTGCTCAACGAATCTGGGTTTGACTGCAAAAGTGATCCTCAACAGATACTGTCCTTGATAACCCTTCTCACCACTACAAGTAATCCTAAGCGGTTTTACTGACCCGAGTCCAAACCTGTGACCGAGTGTTTAGGTTTAAACAATAAACGGTGTCTCAGAAACTGAAGGAAGATTCTTAAAAAAATGGGCTGGCTGCCATCAGAATAGATTTATTTAAAAAAAAAAAAGTACAAAAACCACGAAAGCTCAACGAGTCTACGATAACAGCACGCCACGTTCTTTTAAATGAACTGAAAAACAAGCCAGACACAGCGATAAAGAACACCAAAAATAAGGAACGCCTCCCATTCACACCCCTCACTTGATTTACGTCAGTAATTCATTACTGAAAAGCCATTGTAAATTGAAGAGAATAAAAACATGTAAAACCTTTTTTAAAACGTACACAACTCATCCAAAACCCCCAAATGAATTCTATGAAATTTCATAGACATTATAAAACACTAGTATAACTACCAACCAATAATATTGGACAATTTAATTACGAAACATTTAATAAGTAATTCATATGCTTCTGTGCAGAGAGCAACAAAACAGAGTGGAAATCAGACAGAAGATGAACCAGAACATACAGACAGTGCACTGATGCCAACTCTATTACTTACACTTCCCTTTTAGTTTTTTAAACTTACAGTTTAAGATTATTAAATATTACATATTAAATTCAAATAAACAAAATAGCTGTGGTTAGGGTTAGGACAAGAAAGTCAAGTGATCATATAAAATAAACATGCAATGTTTTAATCCTTGCAATGGCGTGACAGACATCTAGCGGGACGAGTAAAGGAATTTTAAATTCCTTAGCAGGAACACAGTACTATAACCTGCAGATTAGAGCATACGTATCATTTCTAAACAACTGCACACAAACCACTTAATTACAGAATTTATAGCACTTAATATGTAAAAATAAACAAACCACAAGCACTACCTAATATTGCAAGTTTGACATACATCTCTTTTCTGTAAAAGTTAATATATACAATGGCAAACCTATTTTATTGGCCTCTGTAAGAAAAATGCAAATTTTTACAAGGAGGAGGAGAAAAAAGTGGGGGGGGGGGGACTGCACCCGGCAGCAAAAGTATGTGCTGCTGCGTCTGGAATGATGTCTTTGGTGTACAAAACAGAGCGCACTGAAAAGCCCAGTAAAAGGTTACTTTCATTTACTTTGGTAAGTAAATGAAATTCTATGAGGTGGCTAGTACAAGAAGGCCCGTCTAGCCCCTTCAAAGAGGTACATCCTCTGACCCTGTGCTCCAGACTGAAGCCTTGACATTTTTTCGCAAGAATGCTGCACAAGGGCGGAGCAGACAAAACAGAGAGTTGAGACATGTGTGGGTCCAGCGAAGCCTGGTGCAGGACTGGGGACTTATGCACCGCCGCTGTCTCCACACTCCGTGCACCTTTTTAACGTTCTGCACAAAGGCGCCCTTGATGACGGCCTTTGCTGGGAGACAGTCGGTTACAAAACTGAACTGCTGCTACAGTACAGTGCAATGAAAGGCCTCGCGTTGTCTATACACAAAACAATATGACATTATCAAAAACATTATGAGCCCTAAGGTTTGTATTAGAAGACAAAATACATTCTTGCCAGAGGATGCAAGAGTGAGGCAGCCTACAGTAATATCTACACGGACTTAAAAAGATAAATCATTCGCGTTCAAGTCAATATCTACAAAATCATCCATTTTCATCACAGACTGCCATAACTAGGTTTGCCTCTGCCATAAGAAGTATTGTACTGATAATGAGATGAAACGGCACTAAACAGAGTGGACACATCCTGCATGCCTAAACAGCAGACTGGCACAAAGAGACGTGCTTTGAATACCTGCTCAATACATCCACTACACCACCAGCCCCCCCTCCACTCCAAACCTCTTTTCCGTCTCTTCTAACTTGTTAAAAATCTAAGTACTTTTTGACAAGAACCGTGAATGGACTTCACACGCAGTTACTATTCTTCCGCGTGCTTTATTCCGACCCTGCGCTTCAGTCTGGGCAGCCTGGGGAGAGGGGGCCGGTGCGCTATACCACACCCCCCTCCTTGTAATGGGTAACCAGACGCTCTCTGTGCTCATAACTGTATCACTGGCCTCCCGGACGGCATCTCCACGGCCCAGCATGCTTAATCAAACAGTAATTACTAACAACGGCGAGCTGGGACACGTCCAAATGAGAACATCAGCGACTGTGCCGCTCTCACATCAGCCTTTAATTGCCATCGTTTGATGTGCCACAAATTGATTTTGCTCAACAGAAAGCAAATCCGTGAGATCTTCATAAAATTTATTATAGACAGCTGAGAAATTGTATGTTCCCTCTGCAGGCTCCACAATGCTTTTCCGGTCAAACAATTATTCGAACATAATTTAGTACAACAGCAAGGACATTCCCACAGAGTGCTAAGCACAGGAGCAGAATGATGCGATCACTGTAGGAGCCGCACAATGTTGCTGCTGTCTAGGTTACAACACTGCACGTTAAGGACAGGCTTTTACGTGCAGCACTCTGTTATACTACACGAGAAAATGACACAAGCCCTCCGCTCCCTGGGATGACACCGGACAGCTTGGCCTCCAAAGCATGAGCAAAGCTTTGCACAATGTCTAAACTACCCCTGAAACAAGACTTGAGAAAAAGATACGGCCAATGACAAAGACCATGACAAGTTCCATCAAATGTGCAGTAACTAATGTCAACCAGCCAGCAGCGCTTGCCAGTATAAAAAGTGCTCTTTGCTGCTCAGATGTCAGGCTAGTAAAAAACTTCTCTTGCCACTTAAAGTAAAAACAGAGGAGTGTAAGGTCTGTGGGCCGAGCCCACATCAGCTTCCCCTCACTGTGAGAGTCTGCGTGCCCCCCCCCATCACCCCCCTCTTTAACGCTCCAGTGGTCCCAGCTGGGAGTCTGGTGTCCACGGCAGCCAAAGCCTTTCCGCCAGCTCCAACTCCGCCACAGTCTGAGCCTGGGGCTGCCGCTATAACCCCTCCTCCCCCCTTTTCTTATTTTTTTTTTAATATAAGCACATCTGCCTTTCCCTCCACATTTTCTGTACTTGAAATTTGAAAGATCCTTTTATCTTGCCCCATTCACCTAATCATAACTGACTGCGGCTAACAGTTAAGGAGTGGAGAACTGCAGAATGTGCTAAGGAAGGAACAAGTGTACTTCTCGCATCTTGTAAGCATCTCGCAATCTTAAAAAATTGTCAAGTTAAACGAGCAGGGCTGATGGTTTACATTTGAAAAACACATTTGTCACACAATTGTAGGCACATTTAAATATACAAATTGTGGTATAAAGAAAGAAAAAAAAATCTCATGGCTGAATAAAATATAAAATCCCACGTGAAACCCTATCACAGCATCAGAACAGAACAAAACAGAATCTAATCACATGTTGCAAACCCTCTGAGAGTCTTTACCTGGCTTATATAGCGTTCAATCAGAACACCTTGCTTCCTTGTGCGAGTCTGTTAGCACACTGTTAAGGTACAAAGAGATTAAGCTAAAAGCAGCTCGATGAGACGGACACATCGCGTCACAGTCGGAGGAAGAGGGGTCCTCACCAGTTTCTCATCCACCGTAATGACCTGCGTTTCTTGCACGCTGTCCTGGGCCAGACTCCTCCGTGACATGCTAGCTGACCTGCAAAACAAGTCAGAAAAACGTTTACAGCCATGTCTACGCACAAGGAAGAGTCACACAGATGCGTTTCTTATGTAAAAAAAAAAAAAAACAATAATAATAAAGGCAGTGTGCAGACAGAGTGAGGGGAGGGGCTGTTGTGGATCCATTCTCTCCCCCATTAGTTCTGTCTGCTGAGTTTCTGGCAAGGGCCCCCGCCTGGCAGTTCACAACAGACTGCACTTTATGTCAGCGCGGCAGCTCGCTGTCACCAGGAAAGCGCCGGTGGCGAGGACTGTGCCGCTCTGTGCCGCTCTACAGTAGCCAACTTGTCACAAACAGGGGACAACGTGCCGAGCCGCGGCCAGACAAAACCTCCCTGACCTTCGTCCTGAGCAGACACCGGAGGACAAAGTGTGCTGTGAGCTGTGGGATCTGAAGGGGGGGAGGGGGGTCAGGGGGGCAGTGTCCAAACAGGGACTCGCAAATAAACCCTCACGCAAGTGGTGCAAGGTAAGTGGCAAATTAAACCACATGCATGGCAGCAATCACGCATGCTTTCTCCAGAAAGCTCTTTCAAGGAACTTGTCTGCGTTTCAAAAAAGCACCTCACAAAAACGGTTTGGCACGATGTGCCTAAGTGGAAATTCATTAAAAAAAATTACCCTTTTAGCAATTCAAACACTTCCAAAATGTTAAAGTCTCAAGCCTAAAAATTACTGTTTTTCAGCCATAAGAGTGGAGATATGAAAATTTTGACAACACAACAGCAACCACCATGATCATTCTAATCCCTCCAGGAACAAAATAAACAATGACAAATTTTAAGATATTTACTTACAGATACAACCGTGAATAAGAATAATAACGCAGAACGAATGCTCCACAAACTTCAGCTGAGTAACCGAAAGCTGATTCCATTTATTTTATTAACCCTTAGTTTCCATAATGGGGAAGTCTGTTCTCTGCGTTTAGCCCATCCCCTGGGGGAGCAGTGGGCTGCCTGGGGACACACCTGGTGACTGAGGTGGAATTCGAAGCGGGAAACTTCCACATCCCAGCCTGATGCTGTACCCATTGATCCGCCAGAAGCGTCAACGTTAAAATTTGTTTTCAGGATACAGAGAAGCTATTTATCATCATTTTAACTCTGCTTCTTTAATATTTAAATCACTATGAAAGATACTTAAATACTGTTTCGCTAAGTATTAGGCCAAATGTACGAAGCATGCGATTACAACGAAAAGATTGTGACACTGCCACATATGGTCAAGATGTCATGTTATATGATGAGCGGCAGTCTGCACGATGAGCTGGAGCTCAAGAGGTTCTAACAGAGAGAGAGAGAATCTGCGCAAAAACAAATCAATACTGTGCAACATTTTTAGTCACGTTTCGGTTAAAATAAATACATACCATCTAAATTAGGATAGTTAATTTTTTCTAGGTATGAACACTGCTGTGTGTATTTTAGTCAGCCGTGTTACTGCCATCACTGCTTAAAATTTAAAGGATTTTGTGAATTTAAAAATTGCATCAAGGACTCAATTAGTTTTACTTTAGCAATACTGCAATTCTTAAGCATTTGCAGTTACACATAGCTCCTGGAAATACTGAAAAAATAAGACATTTATGTGGTGAATGGTGCGTGGTACTCTTGTTTGTTCTGGTTGCGTTTCCCAGAAAAAAATTCTTGCAACAAGTCGTTTTACATACGAAGCTACTGTCAGATCCCTATGAGGGTCTGTTGAAGGTCTACAGAGTAATATTGTTTCTTTATTAAAGTATTACTTTACTGGAGTTTAGTTAAACATTTGACTGTAAACACAACAAGAAAACAATGCTTCCTATGAATATGGCTAATGAAAGCTTTCACAATAACACTTTCTTTTCTCTTTTCCAGAACGTTTATCCAGACCCTATCAACATGTTCTCCAGAACAAGGCCTGCTCTATTAAGGAGGTGTGTGGCTTACTGTTAAAAGTGTCAACTGTAAGTCTGACAGGAAATGCCAGGAACTTAATGACAGCCTGTTTTATAACAGACAAATTCCCAACCAGAAAACACAAGACTATAACCTCCAAAGTATAATTCTACAGCAACACCTTGTCAATGATCATTGGCTTTTTTTGGAGAAAAAAAAAATACATTATATTATTACATATGATTATATATAATTTAAAGGGACAGCTAGAGGGATGATTTTTACACACACATAAACACATATACACACAAACAGTGACGTATATATCGATTCCAATGGATTAGTTTTATACTTCATAGACCTAATTGGAGCAAAAAATAAATAAATAACAGTACTGAAAGATGTGGTTCTAAAGCTGATCACTAGAAAAAGCATCCCTCTAGCTGTCCCTTTAAATTCATTCAAATTCACCAACCTACCTACCAGTTCACTGTGTTGAGACAATAAAATGTCAGCTCCACTTCATTTACTGACAATGCTAGAATTGTTTATATGATGTTTAAACACCGAAGCGTTCACACAAACTGGTGCAAGCACGTTTAACAAAACTGCGAGGCGAAATCATTAAGTACACTACACCGATTTAACAGTTTTACTTGTAAAATAGGTTATAGTTTTGAAGAAACTGTTTGGCAAACAACACAAAACAATTTGTTTTCATTTCCCAAACAGCTGTACACAGGCTAGCACTGACCAATTAAAACGGTGAACTTGAAAAGGGATCAGCACAACCGTAGCTCGCTCGCCGTATAAACATATCCCATACCAACATCTGTTAAGTTATTCAGTTATTCCCTAAGGTACCCTGTTCATCACTGACTCCCTATCTACTCAAAGATGACAAAATAATAATTCATTAGTTCCAAAGAACTGGACAACTGTGAACCCAAGTATGATCTGATTACATCACATTCGATAGGAAACATTTATTCTTTGTTGAAAGTACATACGTCTTAATAATAGGATATGTTAATGACATATTACTCTTTGAATCCATATACCCCACTAAGCAATACAGTCTACCTGAGTGTTTCCATATCCAGGGAACTGCTAAAGTACATGTCGAGGTCGTAACAAGGGCAGCCACCAAGCAGGCCATCTAACTAAAAATAATACATTTTAATGTATAAAAACCTAAAATGAGCCCGTAGTTATACGGAGTTGTATGCTAACGGATGCTCTTAATTTGTTCATAAACCTCCTGTCTTATTTAACAAAAACAACGTTGTACTTTCTATAAACAAATTAGCCAGCTATGTGACGAAAGATATCAATTTGGCACACTTCATAAAGCATTTGTAACTTCCCAATTATCTCTGAACTGAACAATAAACAAAATTTGAGGAAAGCATATAAAGGGAACGTTGACTTTTAACATAGCTTACCTGGCCGAATTCAGCAGGAGATTAGAGGCTGTTTTCAACACAGGATAACGCTTCAAACCCAGCATAGTGGCCGCCATGTTCACCCAGAACGCAAAATTAATCTTACGGCAACTGGCAAGGTCCAAAATTAGTGTAGCGTTAGGAAAACTGTTTTTTTTTTCTTCCCCTCCAAGATACAATTCCGTTCTAAAAGAGTTCCCTCTCAGATTGTAGATGATAACAGTGTTATGTAAATGTCACCTTTAAATAAAACGTTTATTTATTTTCGGCTGTTACGAATATGGTCATGTCTGTAAGCAAACATTATTCACCGTGCACCTGTAACGCAGTAAAACTTTGCTTAAATTTAAAAACTAAATTAATCCCAAGTAATTTACTGCAACATAAGTAAATTTTATTTAGTTTTATTTGTAGGAGGTAAGTAGTGAATGGACGTTAATTGTAAATTATTAACAATTTAGCTCTGTTAATATTATCCACATACAATGTAGTAGGAAACCGACCCACGTTTTATTTATTTTTAAATTTTTTTTATTGTGCTAATCAAATTCAAGGCAACTGTGTACTGTATGTGTATATAGAACATACATTACTAATAATTCATTTAAAATAATGAAATACCAAAGTTTTAAAGAAAACATTTTAATGTTTTGTCCATGGCTCATGTTTGTACAAATTCCACTTTTATATACATCTGACATTTACATTAAAAAATACAAAACTTTATATTTTTAACTGAATTTGTATTTGCCTTACATCTAACAAAAAGTAATCTGATAAAAAGATTGCAATATATTGTTTATGAACTACATTATTTTGTTTTGTTCACCCTGCAAGAGCAAAACGTAGAACGTTGGCCGGGCAAAGAACACATATTCAAGAAAATGGCATACAAAAAGTATTGGCACATTTCTGGGACAACAAAGTAATGTCTAAACTCCATTGGTATTCTAATGTAGAAGAAAAATACTGCAACAGAATACTAATACTGATACTGTGTTGTCTTCATCCTTTGTTCCAAAGATTTAGAAAAAAAAAAGTTTACTTCTTGGAAAAAAAATATTAATTTTACTGTTACATAAAGTGTATTAGCAGAACTGTTCAGATAGTCATGTGACAAACCAGTGTGGATTGTAAACAGCTCTGTATAATTCTCAATGAAACGCTCCAGATAAATTAGGGCACAAGTTAGCATGGATTTTGCAACATAAATAGCTGTAGTTCCGAAAACAACAGTGTTAAGCAGATATGTACAGCTCACAAGATGTAATGGACAGAAGACTTTACATGGTAACACTGTACCGCATAATAAATAACACTGCTCATCTTTGGACAAATACAATTCTTCATTACAAAAATGGAGATAACAGCAAAATGAAAATACAAAATAGCATGATAGATAAGCCAGGCATTGTAAATGTATAAATTATTAAACATGAACCCAGTATAAATAAACATCTAACAAACTATACTATATGTATTTTCCTTTTTCCTTAAAAATAAATAAGCATACACATATATACAGTGTGGACAACATTCCTTGCCCTAGGACTGTCCCAATAGGCGTGGTGATTTATCCATCCAGAAATGAAGATAAATGGAAATAAGCCATGTAGTCCTGGTCTTCATCTTCGTCATCTTCCTCCTGGTCTTCAGTAATGGCTATATGAGGGAATACATGGTAGCTGTTGTATAAATGAAGGTCACAACAGCACAGCAACTCAGTGCATGCTTTCACAGCCCCCCTAAGGAGTGGATCTACAGTCTTCTTATTGGTTTAACACAACCCTGCTGCCAGAGATGCAGTGTGGTCTCTCCAGTAAAGAAGGCAACATTTACATAGCCTAGGAAGCGAGGACCGTGACAAGAGAGGGAATGTGAAGGCTCAGTAGCTCTCGCCCTTTTGACAGATTCCTGAAAGCAGAAGAAAATGCTCTTGTGTTCTGTCTTTTCCTTAAAGGCATGTCTTCAGCAGAAGAACACCTGTGTCGGAACACAGTCCCCGCAGCAAAGGCCAAGGGGCAGCAAGGGTTTGAGGTATTTTCTAATATTGTACATGGCAACAAATGCACACAAACCAAAAGGAAAAAAAAAATAAAAAAATTGGTATAAAGCAACAAACATTTTATGTGTACTTAGAGACAGGACTTCACAATATAAAAAAATAAAAGATTTTATGTAACATATGTTAATTTCTATCAGAACATGATCAAGATTCACGAGGTGATCATAAAATTGGCCCTTCTTTCCTCAGAAGTGTAGTTTGAACCAATGTTTTAATGAATGGCCATTTCTAAAATTTTCTAATTGGCAAGTTCAAGAGTAAAAACATTTAATGGTCTGATAAGATTATGCAAGCACATTGTTAAAGTTATGTTCTTACATTGTAAGAACATTAAATTAACATGAAGCTCTGGTGGAATGCACAATGCAGACAAGTATTTAAAATATTTTAAGGTCCACATTTAAACACCAATATTACAATCACCTTATGTACATCAATGAACAATGGACCTGCATATCTTCCATAAACATGTTGCTATAGATGATGTAGCCATCATAAACAAACTACATTTAAAAACAACTAATAACAGACACATAAAATACCACAAACATACAATGAACATAAAATTATGGTATTTACAAGCTTTAAAATTGTGTATGTACCAATGATTGCGTTCCACCTTTAACAATACTAAAATAGAAAATAATAATTAAGGCAACATGCTATGGTACATAGCAAGTCAACAAGATGACCATATATATATATATATATATATATATATATAGATAGATATAGATATATAGCCATCTAAAGTCAAGATTGTTTTAACTGCAAAAATTAAATGTCAAATACAATTCTGCAATATGACCTAAGAGGCTGAACTGCTCCCAAAAAAAGTCCTCGGATCTAATTAGTATTTAATTTATTCATTCCTTTTGGATTTGTGCAGTTGCATAAAATGCAAAACTATATAAGCCAGCGTGAGCTTCCAATTCCCAAGTCCTTTGTGTTGCGTAAACGGCAGGGAGGGGGCGGGTGGGTGGTCGGTAATAACCCAGACGCGTCTTTCACTGCATTACTTACAGTTGCAAGGTCCTGAATGCTTAACTTCCAGGAGAAGCCCCATTGCGCAAGCGGCCCGCTTCATGGAGCACTCACTCGGGTACGTGGTGCTGTCGCTCGCGCACACCGCCTCGTCTGGGCGGCTCTCCGGACACGGCTCCCCGCATACAGAACAGCGCCCCCTGCCCATCCTCACGTCCCAAAGGCACTTCTTGCCGCCGCTGCAGTGAATGTCGTCACAGGACTTGGCTTCTTAAATGCAACAGAGAGCGAGTGTTAAGGCTCACCTTAACGTGTCCATAAACACATGGTAAACTTCAGCAGGCAGATACATATACTTAATCTGCAATTATTTTAGTAACCGTACACTTCTTGATAAGTAATTTATGCGCATTTTATATCAAATTTATTTATTTGTTATAATCTTAATTACATGATAGATCTAAATAAAAATGTATTTATTGTGTACAGTTACATTGCGTTACTGCCCGAGAAGTCTTACAATGGTTTTAAATTTTTTTATATTGTACATTGTATTACAAGTAAAACAGTTATTGTTAAAAGATAGAAATCTGGATTTAATCTGAATTTTAAATTTAAAGTCCAGCCAAGTTAAACATCATGTGTGCTAACAGAATAAAGCACGTCATATTTTTTCAACATTATCCGTTAACTGTACTCACTGATGCATTTTCCCTCATAGGCAACTCCAATGGACCTGCCGAGCAGACAGGTGGCCCTTCTCAGGTGACAGGCGCTTGCATAGATGATGCCATCATTTCCACACAGGTATTGCTCAGGTGACGTTACCTCTGGGCAAATTCGATTACAAGTCACGCAATAGGCGTTATTGGTCTGGTCGACCACACATGTTGAACTGCCAGGGCACAGAACATCACGGCAAGTCTCTGTAAAAAAAAAAAAAAACAATAATAATAATGAAATATAACACACATTTATCAAACTGTGCTAATACTAGAAGTTAAGGCTGCCATTTACAGTAAGTCATGTAAGCGTTCATTAACATACACACTGACCTACCTTGTCTAAAACCAAACAACCATAATGGTGTGAAATAACTCATCACATTTTCACAAGCACAAGAAGGCCACTCTCACCATTTAGGGTGACTATTCTGGCAAAATGACGCTTAGTGGCTTACTTTTACATTTGCCCTGGTATTGAATCTCCAGCTCTGGGTGACTTTTGCATTTAGCCTTTAGCAAGGCGCACTCATCCCTGTAGGTTTTCCCATCAGAGCCGCACACAGGGCCCTTCCAGGTGACGTTTGAGCAGTCAGGGGCGCAAACACAGCGTGGTTTACTTCTCTTGTTCATTTTACACCTCTTGCCAGGGCCACAGTCTACATTGTCACAGGTTTCTGTGATGGAATAAATTAGATAAGTCAACAAAATGCACTCACAGCAAAACCTTTCACCAGCCCTTTTAACTGTTAGTTCGTGATTAAAATGTGACTTTTCATATTTCACCTTGAGAGCCATGTTATCTGATACACTACAGACCCTTAATTAGCACTGCTTATACAGATATCCACTTAGAAATATGTACTGTTTTGAAGAACACAGAATGTTTTAGACATTATTACAGTTTAACTTTTTTTTTTCTTTACCAACCGTTCACAAAGTAAAAAACCCACCTTTGCAAAGTATGCAATTTGGAGCCCCTCCACTGAAGATCATCCACCTAAAAAGTGTGCTGTTGGGCACATCTTCCTCTGTCCATGAGGTCCCCACTCTACCACTCCTACAACATTCCTCTCTGCTCATTCTCGGCATGTAGAGGACCTGGCACCTTCCGTTTCTACCCTGCTGCAGCCAGCAGTTACCAGCTGGAAAAAAGGCCAGTGGAATAAATCTCTGAGGCAAATGACCCAGACAGAGCACGTGCAACTTGTATTAGCTTATATTACCCCTCCCCCTCTGTATTTTGTCTGACTTTGAAACGTAATGCGACTATGAGGGCATGCACATGTCTAGTCTCGATTATAATTTAATATTTGATAACCGCCCACACAAATATGTGCATTTGATACATAATATGGAAGCATCTTTTTACACGGTACTGCTTGTGTCTCCGCACAAAAAAACAGACGCAATACAAGGTCGAGGTTTGAAATTATGGCAGTGAATGTAAATAAATATACTCATAAAACCACATTTATTCATACAAACTGCAAAAATGGCACACCCCATTATAAATAGGTTGTTCAAAAATAAATAATTATAATACAAAGTATTCACCCATTATTATTTGCCTTTGTTTCGAAATCATTCCGATTCTATTGTAACGAAGCTGCGTCCAATACCAGTCACAGACACATATATATATTTTACTACACGTGAGAAAAATTGCTGTTTCAAAAACGATCGTCCATCCAGCGCGAACACTAGTAGTCACGCAACGTTTCTTGTACTTAACAGTGCACACTGACCCGCTTGGGTGGTACTTGTGCTGTAGTCTAGATTATGCGCTATAATTGTGTTTTAAGTATATGAACTATCATATAATAGCGTTTTATCTGCGTGATCATTGTTAATTGATTTAGGATGGGTATTTTAGATAATATTATAACAATTTATCTTAGTGTTACTTTATACACCTTTGGAAAAACAACACGTATATTCGCATTCCTGATAAATTGTTGGGCGTAATGCACACAATACTAGTCACGTGCTTTCTCTGACATTAATTTACATTGTTGGCAGTAAGTTTTCTCTATCAAATCTCCGATTTCACAATACATTTATAGCCACAATACATTTTACTAAGCTTTGGGTCATATATATACAGTACAGTATCCAGTGCAGATTAGGGAAACTTCAATAAAATGTTAAAACGAGATAAAGAACTTACAGTTTGTTTGGCTATTTATTGGTAACACAATCTGCTATAGTTCTGTGCACTTCAGTCCAATAAATGTATTATATAAAATTTGACAAATTCCAACATAATATAAACACTTCAATGTTTTTATAGCTTCTTGCACTTCCACGACTAAACATAAAATTAACCTAATTTACAGAATATATTAAGGTACTAATTTTAGTTACTTTTAAATCGCGTGAAATGCATGGATACAATTATTCAGAAAAGTACATTTTATATTTCGACAGCCAAATAAAATGCAAATCAGATTGTAATTAATCATATTTACCTTGCACTTTCTGATCTTGTACGAAATGACACAGCCAAATAATTAAAAGAAACACTCCCGGATGGATCTTATTTTTCCTTAGCATCCTTAGCATGACTGAAGACAAAGTGGACAAGTAATGAAACGGACGGTGGAAAGTAATCTGCTTACTACGGCCGTGTTGAATGAATGTCAGTCTATGAATGCAGCCTCTCTTTTAAATCTATAAGGGGTCTCGGGCTGACTGTCTGTGGTGGGCGGTCTTCTAATCGGTGGGGGTGGGGGGAAATAGAAGAAAAAGTTTATCCAATCCCTACCAGGTAACATCTGTACTCCAAACTTGGTAGAAGAGTAGTACGTACCTCGATATGCAATTCTGAGCATTAAATCGTATGGTTTAGGTGCAGTAAGACAAACCATTACAGAAATGTGTTTGAATGGCAGTAATAATACAAAATTACTCTCGCCAACTTAATTTAGTTACATATCCAAGCTTACTGTGAAAATAGTAACTTTTTTGAAAAAATAATATAGTATAGGCTAAATTTAAAAATTCACATTTTGTACTTATTTTAACGTGCGCATAAAACTGGCGTTTTACATTATGCCGACCGAATTTAATATACGTGAAATTTATTTCATTTGTTAACTATTAAATATTTAGTTCCCATTACACATTTTAATGTAAACACAGAATTAAGATAAAGGTAAGGCATTATAAAGTAGATATAATGCGGACAACAGAATGTTAATGGTAATTACGATAATTCTTCACTGCTCACACGAAAGCTTTGTAACTCACTGCGAGATAACAGAATTAATGTATAAACCTATTATTTAAATTTATACAGCTCGAATGAACAATCAACGTTCTCAGCCTCAGCATAAAGTGGCTGCAGTAGTTGCACAAGCAGTATTTATGCCTCTGTCGACATTTGAGTATTGAACATTAAACAGTTACTGTGCTCTAAAATGCATTATCACTTAATGCATTTTATAATTCACCACAATGTAGCGATTTTCTGTTTAAATGGACAATAAACAACTCGTCCGAGAGAAGGCAGAGTAATTGGACATCATAACCCGTTTAATTGCCGACGAAATAACAGTGTTTTCTGTCGGACACCTTCGTTCACTTACTCCCATGCCCCCATCTGGAGTTGCACGCACTGTCAGACGCGTCTGCGCTCACACGTCTGAGTCCTACTTAGAATTCAGCAAATACAGTCAAATATTAACATCATTTTTTCACGACGTAGTAAGAGACGCATCGAAAAATACTGAGAACAAAGTTCTGAGTAATTTATAATATGTAATCCTCTTACCAGACATACAACATGTGCTGCACAAGGTTGACAGGTTGTCCGTCTTGAGTAGACATGGAAAAACCAGGCGTATTCACGGTGTCCCTTACGCGGAACACGTTTTAAACTTTAAACAATGGGTAGCGTTATTGGTAAAAAGCCAGTGCTCACGTATGTTTTTGTCGTTGAGTTTCAGACAAATTTGCTAAACGATACGAACATTTTGTTTTCTCATATTATAGTGACGGACTATGTTACAATCAGAACAGTGCAATATTGTGCTGTTTTTGAGTCAATTTCGTATTTATGAACACACGCCCTCGACCGATCTCAGTCATTCATCGGCGTTTATCGGGTGAAGTAGTTACCGACTTTGTACAGCTACGACATCACTTCTCACGGAACCAAATTGCCTAAACGGTTCACTTAAATTAACACCAGCGCCGTGCATGATATGTCATAAAATCGCAATTTCATTAACATCACCCCTACCCCCTTATAACAATTGTTGCATGTCGCGATTTGGATCCACTCAATAACTCAGGGTCCAGCACTAAAAGGAGTCTATAAGTACTGAAACTCGAGCATTCATTTTATCAGAATTTTAACAGCTGCTAGTGTCCAAAGTATTATCAATAAACATACAAAAATCAGTTTACATGTGCCCAACTAAAACTTCTTTAAAGCAAGGAAAGTAACAAATTGCGCAAATTAACATCTGGTTCCCCCTTTAGGCGGAACCGCAACACTGCACTCAAAACATTTTTTAAATTTGTCTCATGCGTTTTATTGTAGGTAATTTGCTGTTTCCTCAACAACGGGAATCGTGTATGAGAAGTTCCTGTTATAGGTTCATGAAGTGTATAGGAGCTGGAACAACCGCCTACTTTTTACCATAGGTTGTAAAAACTTTACATCTCGTTAAACATCCAAAGTTGAATATCTGCACCATCCACAATTTAAGATTTTAAATTTCGATTTTTAAAAACACAATTATTTACCAAAATACAATGCAATTTTCGCAAAACAATAATAAAAACAAATAAAGTAACAACTGATGTTTTTTGTTTCTTCCTCAGGACTTTGGAATAATGTACCATGTGTATTTTGCATATCCAGTTCTGTATTGATGTATCTGACTTTTCCAGAACTTTCCAGGGAGAAACAGATACATTAAAGAGTTTATTTATGAAAATGTAAACACTTAGATACACAGTGTATTTTCCATTAACGTTTGATTTGCACAGTTATACAGCCAGCGAATACCGAAATAAAGTGCTATCTTGTTCCAACGCCTAGAAAAACATTATCTACAGTGATAGGTTCGCGACACAATAAACTGTATTTTATATGATATAGAGACACCTGGTGACGAAAGAGCAGCATAACCATTTTGTGTCCCAACGTTTATGCATGAAAAACATTATTTCAGCTTGTTCAGTTGACGTGGTCTATAGCTTTTAGCATGGAGATCCCCACATGTTCTCCTTGTAGGTAGTTATATTCATAGAACTGCCAAACAACAGTGTGAAAATGCATGATTTAAATACTTAACCATTAAGTTCTTCCCTCTAAAGCAGGGGTTGGCAACCTGCAGCTCTGGAGCCCCATGCGGCTCTTCCACCCCTCTGCAGTAGCATTCCCTGTAAAGGGAGAGGGATTAAAAATTGCTCTTTTGGGCGCTTTTGATAGTGAAGGCTGCACACCCCTGCACTTAAGGTATACATTCGTCTACTCGTGGTCTTTGGTTTTCAATTTGCTTCTTACAAGTGGCAATTAGTTAGACTTTATTAATTAATAGAAATAATTTTTGCCCAACATGTTGGCTTTGTAAAGCATATAAGTCAATGAACTAAAAATGAACTAACTATAAATGAAATATTTAAGAACATGCTTTGCACACTGTTCAGATATGTTACATTAAGTCGCTTTTATGTTGATAGTCTGCGTGTGAGTGCTGTGTGGTATATAGTGTAACATAAACAATGTCGTCTGCTTTGCACACCTCTCTTCTCTCCTTCTTAGATTAGGCCGGATACATGCATAGTGCAAGCACACCGGATTGATAAAGGGGTAAATAGGTGGTTGGGTTGATGGATGGATGTATTATCACAAGATCTAATTAAAAAGTGTCGACTGTGATGTTCCATTATATCTGATATGTTAGATTTTTTTTGTCTTTTCAAGTTAGGTCACAATATGTTGAATTCATTTAAATAGTTATCGGTATAAAACCAGTTTGCTTTATCAGACTTATACAGATCCTGGAATTTAACACAAGGACCTTGGATGGCGCATTACACCAGTAAGGGCATAAACACTTGCACTTGCACACTCACTAACACACACTCATCCTCACACTTGCACTCGCACACTGACACGTAGTCATGCCTTCAGTTGTGAGCACAGCAGCACGATCATGCCTCAAGGGATAAATACAGGTTTACTCACCTTGTTCTCTGTGAGATATTGATTTTATAAACAATTCCAAGCCTGCTAATTCTGTCCCCAGTCCACATTGCCATGTGCTTGCGTTATTTCTTGTATCTGCCCGATTTAACCTGATTACCTGCTTGTTTCTGTCTCCAGTTTTGTTCACTGACATATGAACAACTTGCCTGTATTAATGACAACTTTCACGTTGCATTTCTTGGATGTGTTTATCGTGTTTGTTGTGAAAACAAAAGGAGCAGTTCAGCTTTTGAATCCAACTTGGCTTCTGTAGTCATAACATACAACATCCAGTCACTACAGACAATTTGGACATGAAACTTAACACCAACTGCTTGCCTGTAGACATTTGGGGAAACCAGAGTGTTTAGAAGAAATACATGTTGAAATGGAAATTACATTAAAAAACGATTGAGCTTGAGTTATGATAACAGTGAGAAAAGTTTTATATGTATTTGAGGAAGAATTGTTTTTTTGTAAAGAATCTGTCTTCACATAAGCAAATTAACAAGCGCATCATTATTTCTGTGGCAATTACTTTTTTGTGATTACTGTCTAGGGCCATAAAACTCATCTAGTTGCATTATTGGCAGTATTAATACAGCTTTATCCATTACATTGTTCCAATTTAACCAGACAAAATGCAAACTGAAGTTTACAGTGTTTGTTGTATTGTCATCATGTATGTGTATCATGCTGCTTGTGGTTAAAGTTAGTTTTTTGGGTTTTATTTGCAACATAAATCACAGATGCCTGATGAATTTTTCAGTTATGTTTCTCTTTGGTGCTAAGTGTGATAACCAACTCCATCATCACGCTTGTGCATGTGTATCGCTTACGTCTGTACAGGGAACTTTCAAATGGGACAAAGGGGATTAGGAAGAGAATACAGGTGATGGTGGGTCAGGGAGTCACTCTGCTGGACCAGTAAGCAACAACCAGTGTTGTTAGCCAAATACGTGTTATTTAAATTTTGAACAACACACAGCTCCCACGACCCTGAACTGGATAAGGCAGTGTAGCGAATGGATGCATGGATGGATGGACCACACAGCTCTTGAAGTTCCTGACTTTTATTTAATCATGCCGCTGTATTTCTAAGGTGGTAGTTGACTATAGCAGCTTTTCCCTTGCAACGTTTGTCATGCAATATATATAGTCAATTTCTAGAACTCCTGCACAAAGTAACCCAAATTTTATGTCTCAAGAACTTGAAGCGATATCTGGAAAAATTTTATACACTTGGTAGCATTTATTCGAAAAACTGGTAACCATGAGGATTTCTGTTAAAGAGTTTTCTGAATTGCTGCACCGTGTCTATGCCTGGCATTGTCCTGTGAGGCCCTTGGAAACGTAATTTGGAGGAGGGGGTTGCTTTATATATGTATGTATATATATATATATATATATATATATATATAATCAAGTAAATATAATTTACTAAATCAAGTTCTAAGGAAGCTTAAGAAAGTGTAAATAAATATTTCTAAAATACATTTTTTATGTTAAAAAAGGGACATAGGTACTGGCCCCAATGGTCTGGTGCATGATCCAGCCTTACACTATGAAAAGTAATACACACTAGAATGACTTTAAATTAATTCAGTATTGAAAATTGAACAATTTAGTTGACCAGTTTTATAACTCTTAACATCCAGTAAAACTAGGGCTACCAGATACCTGCATATCCAAAGGAGGACACCGAAGGTCAAACAGGAGGGCAAGGCCTTACAAAGGAAGACAAAGAAAATAACCTTTCTGTACACTTTTCTGTATATTCATATAACAAATATCAGAACACAAAAATGGCAACATGTCACGTTTGTGTGGCCATGTTGATGTATTAAAACAGGGTCATACTAATTAACGCAACCTGTGTGCGTTAAACATGCGTCGTGCGGTTGAGCGGCTCGAGCCTCAGATTTGCTCTTTACTATTAAAACATAGAGATGATAGCATGTAACTGCAGCCAACAGCACAGCCAAGTCGGTGACTGATGAATGCGAGATAGCCAGACATTTTCACATTTTAGGCCAATGCCTGTCGGATAGAGGACATGACGTCAAAAAGGAGGACATGTCCTCCTTTTGCCGGATGTCTGGTAACCCTAAGTAAAACACCCTTTATCTGTCCCTGCAAAACTCCAATCTCATCTTCAGGGCTCTGTGTCATCTCCTGTCAAAAATCTCTACAAGAATTAAAAAAAAAAAGTTTCTAATGTGTGTGGGGTGTTTCTATTAAAAACATTCAGTTTATTCAATTCAGCATAATTCTTTACCGTGGCTTTTATGTCACACTCAACAGCTACTAGTGTCATTTTAAAATAATGAATGCCTACGGCATTAATTCATTCCAGAGCCGTAACTGTGTGCTGAGAAAATCGTTTTGTGAGACCATTCATGCAACAAATACTGTCAATTTGCTCCCAAGTGCAAAACATAATGTTAGCATAAAAAAGAAGTACAATAACCATGGCAACAGTACTAGAGTCGGTTTTTTTGTATACACTATTTGGCAGGGAATTGGATTAACCAGAGTCTTATCTGGCAGAAGCCTGTGCAACGTTATTGGTGGTAATAAAGTAAAAACACATACCTGAGTCCTTGTAGTCGTTTACTCACAAAAATCAAAATATGCACATAAAATTTGTACGTAAATTTTTTTCACCTAATGTTTTAGTTGCTTATTTAGTTTTGCATTGTAAAGCTTTGTAATTATCAAGTGTATGTAATTAGCTTAGTTTTGTTAAGTTTGCATATTTAGATCGCGACGGTTAGTTTGAATAACGCAGCCTTATTTGCACAGTATTGTTAAATTTTATCATGCAGAGGGACTCGTTTTATAGAAGAGCCATCCTGAGGTGAAACAGCCATCCCAGTGTCAAGGTGCCGTGTGCCTTGCAAAGTTTTTATGGTGTCTGTGTGTAATAAGATCTTATTGGTCGATTTCAAAAAAATCAGTTTATACTATATAATCATACATCTTTACAAATTAACATTGCTTATTTTGAAACATAGTTGTGAATATAGTTGTGAATTGTTGTGTGCAACCTGAATCAACAAATGTCCAAATGTGACATAGATTTTTTGAGCCCTCATGAAATAACAAATATGACAAACTTAATACTGTACTTATAGTAACTTTACACTTAGTAAAGCACCAGCCAGCATGTGCACTTGTGGTTAGACCAAGCGATCACCCTTTTCGAACAGAAGAAATGGCCCAAGCATAATCAAACTTTAGTTATCTTTATTTGGAAAATTAAATGCGTTGGCTCTGTAAAAACGGCATGGCAGCAATGATTATGTACAAAGCATCTTAATAAACTGTACATGACACAGAGGTGATTCTATTACGAAGCAAGAAGACATGAGCTTATTGGATAATAAATGTAATCGGACGAATAGGGAACATATTGCATTAATTCAGAGTGGGTAGTATGGTGATAAACCACTCACACTTAATACATCAGCTCTAAGAGTATGATGAATACCAGGCAGTCTGAAATGCTACAACACAGTGAAATCTACGTGCTTAAAAAGAACCTTCTTAATATTATACTGTAATATTTTTTGCCAATGGTGCAGTAGTTCCATAGTCATTTACTATATTTCTAAGGGGAAATTTATGTATTGACATTTGTATGTCCCAGATAAGTCATATTATTAACAATAATAAATTCTAGGCATATAAACCTAGGGTTTAAAATACAGTTTGAGAAAATATCACCTTAGCCAGAATCTCGGTATAAAATGCATCTTATTAACACTCGTAACAGTTGCAGTATTGATGGACCTCACATAGGTTGGGAAAAAAAATTGTAGGAAATCATAATTTTTTTCTGTGCATGGCTGGTTTTGCCAAGAAAAAATCCCAGATGGGCAGCTTTGTAATTTCCTTGTAACAAAAGCACAGCAGTGCTATAGATAACAGGCAATTTCTATATAAATTTAAATAAGCATGAAACAGTATGTACAGTACAATGCGGCAAATGTGAAGGAAATGTGTTAGTTATTTACACTGAAAGGTAAATGTTACAGGAAAAAAAGGACTTGTGTTTTTACACAGTTCTCGGGGTGAAAGACCACATGAAGGGCAGAGTTGAGGGAGGGAAGGAGGGCGGTAAGACTCTACCTCGGGAATCATTTTTAGGAAAGGTGGGTGCTGCAACGGTATGAGCTCAGCTCCATCTCGAACACATCCGCAGGTGGAGAAATAGTCAGGTGTAAAAGGAACCCAAAATGCACCTTCTAATCGAGATAAAGCAGAGAACAACATGTACATGACTCTGTACACCATTGCAAGTGTCTTTATTTCATATATACTGTACATGTATGTACATATACAGTGTGTATATAGGGCTGAACCAGTTATTTAATGCATACTATTGATAAATATGTACAAATATTAAGTGACGTGCATCTTCAAGAAAAGGACTTATATATGTATTTAGAATCTTTTTTTTTTTTTTTTACATGGCAATGCTCAGTATTAACGTCAGATTTGATTCTTAAATGCATACTCGCTTGGTTCAAGCATATTTTCTCCCTGTCCTGACTTGCTACAACCAGCTGCAGAGTGCGTTATCTAACTGGTATGAGGGCAACCACCCCAAACACCTTGGAAGGCGTTTCATTTTTAATGGCTTGAGTTTAGTGACCCTTAACCCAATTAATCTATTAAAAACAAACTGCGAACATACACCCACACGCATATACCGGAACGTGTGGGTACGCATTCAAGATCAAATCTTTTCTGAATTGTCATGCTAACTGCTGTTCCTCCTCTGCTTGCGGCACACAATCTTCCTGGCTCGGCTGCTATCGACTTCCGTACACTGTCATACAATATCGGCGTTTTTACTGCAGTCTTTGATCAGGCCGGTTTTGTACAAAAAGTTCACTCTCGACTACGGCTCTTGCAGGCACATAATTGCTGTAGATTATTGTAACCGAAGGATTCGCCCATCTGGAAATTTGCGCCAGACAAATAGTGTTGATGAACGTGAAGTTAATTAAAATGTAGTAGTTTAGAAAATGTCTTGCTTGTTCAAAAGAAGCAGTGAGCTACGGAACAACTTTAAATCAGGGGTTCCTGGCTTTGATGCAGGCGGCCTTTGTGTATGTACAGCGTTACAGTTACACTTTAAAGAGTTAAAAACCATGGCTCCGAAGTAGAATGCCAAATACACTCACTTTGGGAAATCGTTTGCTTAACTGAGTGCTTATTGATTAGCAATTAGGCAGAATGAAAACCTGCATATACACCGCTCTGCCAATAAATGTTAGGAAGCCTTGCTTTAAGCATTTTAACAGAACACAATACAGTTAATATAGAATTACGATCTTTTCCCTCTAATTATACTTCTTTATCTATTTGAATAGGAGGAACGTTGAGTTTTCTAAAACTATGAGAATATATATTACACATCTATGTAATAAAAGAAATCATTGCAAAAACGTGGTATATTGCACTTAACTACAGCAGAGAATTGTGTCCACTAAGGGTACAACCAAAAATTTATATTGCAGCTGGATGTTAGAATATGGTTATGAACTTAAGTGGGAAATTATTGTAAACTTGAGGACTTTTTTGATTGACTAGTGGCCTGTTCATGTGTACGTACCAGCTGAAATAAGATTGAACTTTTATTATAGGCTGGAATATGGAACAAGATCACATGACTCGTATAGCCAAATTAAGTAAGGGATCCTCCAATTTATGAATACTCTGATTGCGCTTTTCTCCTGGTAGTTTCCTTGAAGCCATAATACGAACAACTTGGAGACACACCTCTAAATGTTTGTGTTGTCAGAGAGCCCAGGGCAGGAATCACCTTTTACCTGTCTTCATAACACACTTTTTCTAAGGGAAGTGTGCACTGTAGGAAGGTCCGAAACAGTAAACGCATAATTATTGATTCTCACTGATCGATTCTTTCCAATATTTTCTTGAAAATAATCATTTTAAAAATATGGTACCAAGGGATAAAGATAGTAAACAGAGGCTGTAACATACATTTGAGGCATATGTTAATTTTTAATGCCTAACTATCAGCTGCTTAGTTGTAAACCATATCTTCTTCCCTCTTCATGTTAACACTGAAATCCTCAATTGTTTATGGCGTCCCCTAAAGAGCCACATTGAAATCGTTGACCAAAAACTCAATGTGGTCTCTATCTTTGGTCTTGAAGGCCTCTGCAATGAGCCTTGCTGCCTCCTGATGCTCACGCCCCCTCAGCGAAATGCCATTGACTTCCAGGATCACCTGACCCACCTTCAGCTGCCCACAGTTATATGCAGAGCCGCCCTTCTGTGGACAAGAGGGCAAACAGATTGGGAGGGAAAATCAATAAGGAAGAAAATGCCATGTGGACCAGAAAACAGAGTGAGATGATGTAGGTGGGTGATTTATGGGGAAGGAGGGAATGGGATGATGGGGAGGAGAGAGAGAGAGAGAGAGAGAGAGAGAGAGAGAGAGAGAGAGAGAGAGAGAGAGAGAGAGAGAGAGAGAGA